>CM053030.1:488657704-488701137 GCA_028564925.1 Lithobates sylvaticus | reverse complement strand
ATGGTTTACTGACCATGGTATTACTGTGCTCAATTGGCCTGCCAACTCTCCTGACCTGAACCCCATAGAGAATCTGTGGGATATTGGGAAGAGAAAGTTGAGAGACGCAAGACCCAACACTCTGGATGAGCTTAAGGCCGCTATCGAAGCATCCTGGGCCTCCATAACACCTCAGCAGTGCCACAGGCTGATTGCCTCCATGCCACGCCGCATTGAAGCAGTCATTTCTGCAAAAGGATTCCCGACCAAGTATTGAGTGCATAACTGAACATAATTATTTGAAGGTTGACTTTTTTTGTATTTAAAACTCTTTTCTTTTATTGGTCGGATGAAATATGCTAATTTTTTGAGATAGGAATTTTGGGTTTTCATGAGCTGTATGCCAAAATCATCAATATTAAAACAAGAAAAGGCTTGAACTACTTCAGTTGTGTGTAATGAATCTAAAATATATGAAAGTCTAATGTTTATCAGTACATTACAGAAAATAATGAACTTTATCACAATATGCTAATTTTTTGAGAAGGACCTGTACATATTAATGGGCATAATTCTAACATTTGAGGATTGGACAGAGCTTAAAAATGCCCCAGTTACCCTGAAGAAGCCCTTCTTTGGGCGAAACACATTGGAAATCATGCAATCAACACTTTTTGAACTAAGCTGAGACCACTATAGATGTGGTGCCATACTTTTAGTGTCAGAAAGCAGTAGTCTTGTTTAAGTCTAAATACTGTTATATACTGTGGGGTTGATGTTCTATATGGAACCATGTTAAAGTGTACTTCGTTTTTAAGTCAAGAGGGTGATTCCACCATATGGTTTAATATCCACTCACTTTGAATATCAAGAAGATCTAAATATTGGTATATATTGGTATAGATCTAAATATTGGTATATTATCTTTGATTTGGTGGGTCATCCCGGTTCTTTCCCATTAATTGTATCTTGATGAAGGTAGTCAGAGTTGTCATAATTTAAGTGATCAACAATTACATTTATGTCTGACACAGACATGCCAGTGATTTCTGAACAACCAAGAAGTATGCTAAAACATTAAGGCTGGGTTCACACCATTGCAAATTGGATGCGGGCAACAGCAGGATATTTTTACCGGCTCTCTATGGAGCCGGTTCACATATCTCCACAGCGGGTCCATCTTTTGGTCTGTTTCAGGTCCAAATTCAGCCCAAAATTCGGGCTAAAATCGGGCCTGAAACGGTGAACCAGAACACACCGGACCCCTGCTGCTCATATGTGAACCCAGCCTAATGCCCTGTACACACGGTCTGATTTTCCAACGGAAAATGTTCGATCGGATCATGTTGTCGGAAAATCCGACGCACAAAGTTTGAGAGCTGGATCTCAAATTTTCCGACAACATGGTCCGATCACGTCAATTCCGATCGTGTGTAGCCTAGTCCGACGGACAAAGTGCCACGGATTTTGTGGTCGGAATGTCCGACCGTGTGTACGGGGAATTAGTGTGGAATTAGCCACAAAATGTGTTTTCTGGATGCATTTAAATAAATTATCACAACTCTAACAACCTTCATCAACATCATTACACTCAACCACAAGCACCTCTGCCATACCAACATTAAACAGTTTTTTTTTGGTTACACCTCCAATATAATAAAGTGCTGTTTTTTGGTTTGACTCTCTGCTGGGTTTTTTTTTTTTTGCCTTCCTCTGGATCAACTGTGGGTATAGAATTGAGTATATTGGATTGCACGATATTTTTTATTTTTATTTATTATTCTTTTTTTTTTTATGGTTGAACTGGATGGACTTGTGTCTTTTTTCAGCCTAGCTAACTATGTAACTATATATATATAACTCTTCATACACATTTGCCTTAATGGAACTGCATGGGCAGGGGAAGGGGATAGTAGGGTTTTATTTGACATTAGGGTTCCTATGATCAGCCACGATCAATTTAACCCGTTTTATATGATTTACTAACATTTTGTGACCGTTATCCCCCAGAAGTCTCATATCAACACCATTAGGCTTGTTGTATGAAGAAGGTTATAAGGAATTGTGTATTTAATTACACTGACATTTTCCCTGCTAGTTCTGTAAAATCCATTTGTAGGATATGAACAATTTCTAACGCTGTTATCTTAAATGCATGTGACATTTCCATTCATGTCAGAGCCCGTGATATAATTATTTGCTACAGCAGTGTACACATATATTTCATTAGACTAAAATGATGGATTTATACAGCCATAAATACACGTTGTCAGTCATTTTATTGGCATTCTTCCCCATAATTGCCAGCAATGTTTTCCTTTAATATCTTTAACGGACTTAATCTCATAAACTCCTTGAGCTAATTTTTCATTTGTGTCCCTGACCCTATGATTGAGCTCTTGGTTGCTTTGTATTTTCCCTGTTGACAACTGACAAATTATATATATATATATATATATATATATATATATATACACACACACACACACACACGCACACTATATTACCAAAAGTATTGGGACACCTGCCTTTACACGCACATAAACTTTAATGGCATCCCAGTCTTAGCCCGTAGGGTTCAATATAGAGTTGGCCCACCCTTTGCAGCTGTAATAGCTTCAACTCTTCTGGGAAGACGGTCCACAAAGGTTAGGAGTGTGTCTATGGGAATGTTTGACCATTCTTCCAGAAGCACATTTGTGAGGTCAGGCACTGATGTTGGACAAGAAGGCCTGGCTCACAATCTCCGTTCTAATTCATCACAAAGGTGTTCTAACGGGTTGAAGTCAGGACTGTGCAGGTCAGTCAAGTTCCTCCATCCCAAACTCGCTCATTCATGTCTTTATGGACCTTGCTTTATGCACTGATGTGCAGTCATGCTGGAACAGGAAGGGGCCGCCCCCAAACTGTTCCCACAAAGTTGGGAGCAAGAAATTGGTATGCTGACGCCTTAAGAGTTCCCTTCACTGGAACTAAGGGGCCAAGCCCAACCCCTGATAAACAACCCCACATCATAATTCCCCCTCCACCAAATGATTTGGACCAGTGCCCAAAGCAAGGTCCATAAAAACATAGATGAAGGAGTTTGGGGTGGAGGAACTTGACCTCAACCAGATAGAACACCTTAGGGATGAATTAGAGTGGAGACTGTGAGGCCAGGCCTTCTCGTCCACATCAGTGCATGACCTCACAAATGCGCTTCTGGAAAAATAGTCAAACATTCCCATAGACACACTCCTAAACCTTGTGGACAGACTTCCCAGAAGGGCGGGCCAACTCAATATTACGGACTAAGGAATGCCAATAAAGTTTATGTGCGTGTAAAGGCAGGTGCCCCAATACTTTATACTATATATATAGAGAGAGAGAGAGAGTATATATACATATATATATATATATATATATATATATATATATGTATATATATATATATATATATATATATATATATATATATATATATATATATATATATATATATATATATATATATATATAGTATCTCACAGTATCTTTTCATGTGACAACACTTAAGAAATTACACTTTGCTACAATGTAAAGTAGTGAGTGTACAGCTTGTATAACAGTGTGAATTTGCTGTCCCCTCAAAATAACTCAACACACAGCCATTATTGTCTAAACCGCTGGCAACAAAAGTGAGTACACCCCTAAGTGAAAATGTTCAAATTGGGCCCAATTAGCCCATTTTCCTCCCCGGTGTCATGTGACTCGTTAGTGTTACAAGGTCTCATGTGTGAATGGGGAGCAGGTGTGTTAAACTTGGTGTTATCGCTCTCACTCTCTTATACTGGTCACTGGAAGTTCAACATGGCACCTCATGGCAAAGAATTCTCTGAGGATCTGAAAAAAATAATTGTTGCTCTACATAAAGATGGCCTGGACTATAAAAAGATTGCCAAGACCCTGAAACTGAGCTGCAGCACGGTGACCAAGACCATGCAGCGGTTTAACAGGACAGGTTCCACTCCAGAACAGACCTAGCCATGGTCCACCAAAGAAGTTGAGTGCACGTGCTCAGCGTCATATCCAGAGGTTGTCTTTGGGAAATAGACGTATGAGTGCTGCCAGCATTGCTGCAGAGTTTGAAGGGGGGGGGGGGGGTCATTTCTTCTAATAATGATGCACAAGAAAGCCAAACAGTTTGCTGAAGACAAGCAGTCTAAGGACATGGATTACTGGATTGGTTCAGATGGTGTCAAGCGTGTGTGGTGGCAACCAGGTGAAGAGTACAAAGACAAGTGTGTCTTGCCTACAGTCAAGCATGGTGGTGGGAGTGTCATGGTCTGGGCATGAGTGCTGCCGGCTAGGGTTGCCACCTCATCCCTTTAATCCCGAACACATATGAATTACACAGGTTCTGAGGCTAATTTAATGCAGATAATGCACCAAGTGAGTTTAATTACCACCTTAGTACTGCCGACACTGGGGAGCTACAGTTTATTGAGGAAACTATGAATGCCAACATGAACTCTGACATACTGAAGCAGAGCATGATCCCCTCCCTTCGTAGACTGGGCCACAGGCAGTATTCCAACATGATAACGACCCCAAACACACCTCCAAGATGGCCTTGCTAAAGAAGCTGAGGGTAATGCCCCGTACACACGGTCGGAAAATCCGACCACAAAATCCGTCAGATTTTTTCCGGCGGACTTTGTCCGAAACTGATGTTGCATACACACGGTCGGACAAAGTTATCGGAAAATCCGATCATTCTGAACGTGATGACGTTCGTCCGTTTACGACGGGACTACGTTCACGTTAGTAGCCAATAGCTTTGGTCTCATAATTTGATCTGAGCATGCGTGGCACTTTGTCCGTCGGAATTCTCGACACACGATCGGAAAAAGTCCGATAGGATTTTGTTGTCGGAAAACTTGAGATCCTGCTCTCAAACTTTTTCCGTTGGAAATTCCAACGGAAAAAGTCCGATGGAGCCCACACACAAGCGGATTTTCCGACAACATGGTCCGATCGGACATTTTCCGTCAGAATTTCCGACCGTGTATACAGGGCATAAAGGTGATGGACTGGCCAAGCATGTCTCCAGACCTAAAACCTTTTGAGCATCTGTGGGGCATCCTTAAGCGGAAGGTGGAGGAGCGCAAAGTCTCTAACATTCACCAGCTCCGTGATTTCCTCATGGAGGAGTGGAAGAGGACTCCAGTGGCAACTTGTGAAGCTCTGGTGAACTCCATGCCCAAGAGGGTTAAGGCAGTGCTGGAAAATAATGGTGGCCACACAAAATAGTGACAATTTGGGCCCAATTTGGACATTTTCACTTAGGGGTGTACTCAATTTTGTTGCCAGCGGTTTAGACATTAATGGCTGTGTGCTGAGTTATTTTGAGGGGACAACAAATTGACACTGTTATACAAGCTGGACACTCACTACTTTACATTGTCACATGAAAAGATAGAATAAAATATTTAAAAAAATGTGAGGGTATATATATATATATATATATATATATATATATTAAAAAAGGAAGGGACTGGGAGGAAAGATGGGACAGGCAGTCTCTAAAAAAAAGTCTAATGCGGCGTACACACGAGCGGACTTTCCCACGGGATTGTCCGCCGGACAATCCGCCCGTGTGTGTGGGCGCCGGCAGACTTTTTCCCGCCAAAAGTCCGGCGGACTAAGTTTTAAGTTCAGACTTAAAATTGTCCGCTGGACTGGCGAGTCCGGCGGACAATCCCGCGGTCTGTATGCTAGTCCGCAGGACTTTTGGAAATGAACGGACTTGCCGACACAAGATCGGAAAGTCCGTTCATTTAGAACGTGACTTCAGGTAGACGGGGTTAGCGAAGGCAGTGAATGCCGCCGCGTTAGCCCCGTCACCTGGCATGGATTTAAGGGGAATCCCTACGCCGAAACAACGGCGTAGGGGTCCCCCCAAATCCATCTCAGACCCTTATCCGAGCACGCAGCCCGGCCGGCCAGGAAAGGGGTGGGGACGAGCGAGCGCCCCCCTCCTGAGCCATACCAGGCCGCGTGCCCTCAACATGGGGGGTGCCCTGGGGAAAGGGGGGCCGTGCGCCCCCCCATCCCAAAGCACCTTGTCCCCATGTTGATGAGGACAAGGGCCTCTTCCCGACAACCCTGGCCGTTGGTTGTCGGGGTCTGCGGGCGGGGGGCTTATCGGAATCCGGGAGCCCCCTTTAATAAGGGGGCCCCCAGATCCCGGCCCCCCACCCTATGTGAATGAGAATGGGATACGATGTACCCCTACCCATTCACCTAAGGTGTAAAAGTATAAATAAAAAAAACACACAATTTTTTTAAAATATTAAAGACGCCCCAGTTAAAGTCTACTCAGGACGAAACGCGTAGGGCGAGGTGCTACCTATTCCCACACTGCTTCCTACTTTTAATCGCGATCTGCACTATTGGAGTTCCTCTCCTTTTTTCTCTCTCCACATGTTTTTGGTACATTTGAGAAATACCACTTGAGAACTTTTGACCATACCAAGAAGTGGTCTCTTTGACATCAGTTTCATGCTTTGCTCATGGGCCGGATTTACCTCTTGGAATTCGTGGTCTTGTGTTTGAGGTCGTGTTCCATCCTCCATCTTGGGTCCTCCAAGGTTTGGTCATCCTCACTTTCCAGTGAAAACTTCACAGACTCCATTCGTCCACTCCAGAGATGTTCCATCTGCCGGCGTTCGGATTCTACATGCTTGTTTGACTTCCTGTCGCTGACAGGGAGTCCACTTGCTCTGGTAAGCACACATCCTTTTTTATATCCATCAAAGGTGTTTGAAAGAGGATCAAGTTCAAGTCATTTCGTGTCTCCTTTCTTTGATATCCACATGATCATACTGGGACACTGATACTATTTGAGTTGTTGTATGCACTTTGGACTTTTGTGTTTGTTTTCACCCAGGGAGTAATCCCGATATTTATTTATTTATTTTCTATTTTTGTGATTCTAATCACTATTCTTGGGCACTATTCATTTATTTCATGCTCACCCACGTGTAGCGCTACATTCTTATTCATATTGCACTGCTCCGGGGTCTTCTTCCGTCTTGGGGGGTCTTCTCGCCGG
Source organism: Lithobates sylvaticus (assembly GCA_028564925.1). Taxonomy (NCBI): domain Eukaryota; kingdom Metazoa; phylum Chordata; class Amphibia; order Anura; family Ranidae; genus Lithobates; species Lithobates sylvaticus. The sequence goes on along the minus strand of CM053030.1, from coordinate 488,694,083 downwards.
ACTCCTCCGCTCTCTTCTGCTCTTTTACCTAGCTCTTTTACCGAGCGGAGGAGCACGGCTTTCTTCTTCGTCGTCGCCGCCGTCGTCTGGGGGTCTCGTTCCGCCTTCGGGGGTCTTCCGGGGTCTCTTCTGTTCTTGCCGCCGTCTTCGTCTTCTTCTTCTTCTTCCGATGTTGACTCGTCGCTGTCTCTGTCCGGAATGGCAGAGACACGCGGTGTTGTGACTTATATAGGGACAAAGGGGCGGGGTCACATGCTCATGTCACATGGTGACCCTGCCCCCCTATGATGTCCCAGTCCCGGAGGATGCTGGGACTGTGACATCATAGGGGGGGGGGGTCACCATGTGACATGAGCATGTGACCCCGCCTCCTTGTCCCTATATAAGTCACAACACAGCGCGTCTCTGCCATTCCGGCCAGAGAGAGCGACGAGTCAACATCGGAAGAAGAAGATGAAGAAGAAGAAGACGGCGCAGAAAGCGGCGACAGCGGCAAGAACAGAAGAGACCCCCGAAGACCCCCGAAGGCGGAACGAGACCCCCAGACGACGGCGGCGACGACGAAGAAGAAAGCCGGGCTCCTCCGCTCAGTTAAAGAGCTAGGTAAAAGAGCAGAAGAGAGCGGAGGAGTCCAGCGAGAAGACCCCCCAAGACGGAAGAAGACCCCCGGAGCAGTGCAATAAAATATTTTAAAAAAATTGTGTGATTTTTTTTTATTGACACTTTTACACCTTAATATGTTGAAAAAGAGGGGAATGGGGGATTTGGGACTTTATATGAAGCACGGAAAAGCAAATGGGTAGTAAGGCTGAACAAGGGAATTTTATTGGTATATAAAAATTGGTAAACATACATATACTGTTATTGTCAAAGTGGCGACTGATATCACATAGTAAAACTTTAAGCACAATAAAACAACAGTAGACAATTGTCATAAAATTCCATAGTTCCAGCCATATTCAGAAAAGATAAATGGATAATTGTAAAATATTATTTGCCGGACCTAAGGCCTCGCTGAACCTGTGAGGGTAGTGATGGTATCGTAGCTTGGAGATCTCGATATGTCTAAAAATAAAACACGGCATTATACAGCTCTACGTGTTTCGTGGCTGACACGCCACTCGTCAGGAGCATGCGCGTGGTAAACTAGAAAAGATATTAATAAAAAATAGTAATCAGTAATTGCATAGTATACAAGGGTGAGGTAATACCCAGAGTGACACCGAAATGTCTACTTACTATTGGTAAATTTTCAGTCAAGGTGTGATGGCAGAGCGCCAAAAGGCATCGAGGAACAAGCCCAACCCGGGGGCCCTGGTGGACCGCCCAGCAGAGGCGCACAGGCAAACACAGACCCAGGCGGGCATGGAACTACGAGGCCTATATGTGGAGGTAGAAATTGGTAGAAGTGAAGTTATGGTCATTGGAGTGACTGAGAAAATAGAAAAGTGAGGGAAATTGCAGTGATAGTGAGGAGAGGAAATGTGGTAAGTAGGGAAATTCAAAACAATAACCAGAAAGTGAAAAATGAAAAAAATGAAAAATTATGAAATAAAATTAAAAAGAAGGGGGGGGGGGAGGGGGTGACTGAGGTTGAAAAGACCTGAAGCAAGTGGGGATCCAAAAGGTGAATTCCCAAAAGAGAATAAGGTGCAAAGGTAGGGTGTACCTGTATGGTCAAGGAAGACCGGGAGGAAAAGGGTTTCCAAATGTGTGTAGTCCAGTGTGTATAGAGCCTCGAGTGCCAATGACGCCCGGTCACGTGCCCCTATAAATGCGTCCCCACAGGACCGCCCACCAACGTCACGTCGTATGGCAATTAACCGGGGAGGGGGTGAAGCCAGCAAGGACATAGAATTCCCGCCGACCTGCACCCAATGTCCTCCGCTGCCAACGAGCATAGAAACTCAACGACAACCTCGTGACGGCGCAAGAAGCGCCGCACGTGTAGCGTGGGATGCGTGATGTCGACGCGCAGTGCAGAGCCCCCGCCCCCCAAGCTTAACAAAGGAGCGAGGGATGGGCGGGCGCCCGCAGTGCGCGTCATGGCTCCCGGACGGGGAAAGAAACACAAAACCCGGGCAGTCAGACCTCACATCAGAGACTGAAAAAAATCTAATAATGGTTGAATTAGTATGCAAGTGAAGCATAAGACTTAGATATAAATATTTGACCTCACCGGGCCATAATTTCATGTAAAGTCCCATAGGGATGGACATACCTGACCTTACCAGGTCTAGGTCTCCTTAAAGTCCCTAAAAGTCCCGTTCTCTCGTTTTCAAAAAACTTTTACACCTTAGGTGAATGGGTGGGGGTACATCGTACCCCATACTCATTCACATAGGGTGGGGGGCCGGGATCTGGGGCCCCCTTATTAAAGGGGGCTCCTGGATTCCGATAATCCCCTCGCCCACAGACCCCGACAACCAATGGCCAGGGTTGTCGGGAAGAGGCCCTTGTCCTCATCAACTTTGGGGTGGGGGGGCCGCACGGCCCCCCTTTCCCCAGGGCACCCCCCATGTTGAGGGCACGCGGCCTGGTATGGCTCAGGAGGGGGGCGCTCGCTCGTCCCCACCCCTTTCCTGGCCGGCTGGGCTGCGTGCTCGGATAAGGGCCTGAGATGGATTTGGGGGGACCCCCACGCCGCTTTTTCGGCGTAGGGATTCCCTTTAAATCCATGCCAGGTGACGGAGCTAGCGCGGCGGCATTCACTGCCTTCGCTAGTCCCGTCTACCTGCAGTTACGTTTTAAATGAACGGACTTTCCGATCGTGTGTGGGCAAGTCCGTTCATTTCCAAAAGTCCCGCAGACTTTTTCCCGCGGATTATCCGCCAGAACAGTCCGGGCGTGTGTGGTCCACACGCTCGGAAAGTCAGGCGGAGCTCCGCTGGAAAGTCTGTCGGGACAATCCCGCCGGAAAGTCCGAGCGTGTGTACGCCGCATAATATATATAGACATAGATATTCTGTTCTATTTATGCTTTGTCACTTTCTGTTTCTGTGAATAACAATATAAAAAAGTAAAGGCAATTTATGGAGATCCTCAGAGATTAGCTTTGCTCTAGTACTAGTATATTGACAAAATATTTTATTTAGCTTCTAATGGCAGAACTGTTGGCTCTCTAGATATTAGGAAATGTTTTCTATGGATTCTCAGAATAAAAGAGAGAGAAAGGTGGGAGAGCCCTCATGGTGTAGCAGGGTCGGACTGACAACTCATGGGGTCCCCGGGCAATAGGAGATTATGGGGCCCCCAGGCAATCAGAGATTATGGGGCCACACAGTATACACACACACAGTATACAATCACACAGTATACACAGTATACACAGACATGTTTCTATTGGCTATTTTTTTTTCTATCTGATCATCCCCCACAGTTATTATCTTTTTTGTTTCCACTTGACCCTCCCTTCTAGATTGTAAGCTCTAACGAGCAGGGCACTCTGATCCCTCCTGTATTGATTTGACTGATGGGGCCCCCTAGTGGCCCGGGGCCCTCGGGCAGTGCCCGAATGGTCGAATGGTCAGTCCGCCCCTGTGGTGTAGTAATCCAAGGACTTTATGGTGATAATATGGGACAGCAAGATGTTTTGTATTACTTACATCTGTTAATGTTGCTAAAACCCTTGGGGTATCTTTCAACCTGAAGTGGAGCTTGTGGGGAATGTATCTCTCTCCACTTAGACCCTGGTATTATCCCATTGGTTGGACTCAAGGTAGTCTATGACCAAGGTAGTTCAAGGATGTTCAAGGTAGTCTATGACCTTAGAAGAGGTCTGGTACTGGTGGAACTCTGGATGAAGAAGGTGGTCACCAAAGACTAAATAGAAGAGGCACCTGAATTGCTATATTACGAGAAATCAGTTGTCGTCTGGAAAAAGGCTTTTTATTATAAGTAAAAATAACTACATTAGTGGGTGAAGAAAAAATATATAGATATAAGCTCATAGAAGTTGCTTCAAAACTAAGAATCTTTTTAAAAAAACTGAGGATCACATTTTAATGTACGACCAAAGCTGTAATGAATATGGATTTTTAAATAAATGTCATTAACCACTTCAGCCCCAGAAGGATTTGCCCCCTTCCTGACCAGAGCACTTTTTGCGATTCGGCACTGCGTCGCTTTAACTGACAATTGCGCGGTCGTGCGACGTTTTACCCAAAAAAAATTGACGTTCTTTTTTTCCCCCCAAATTTTTCATTTTTGCTCTATAAATATTTTTTTATAACAATTTTGAAAAAAACACATTATTTTTTACTTTTTGCTATAATAAATATCCCCCAAAAATATATAAAAACATTTTTTTCCTCAGTTTTTAGGCCAATATGTATTCTTCTACATATTTTTGGTAAAAAATAAGCATATATTGATTGGTTTGCGCAAAAGTTATAGCGTCTACAAAATAGGGGATAGATTTATAGATGGGGGAAAAACTGCGCTAATCAATGGGTATCATGCAAGAGCTGCCAACAAACTAAACAAACAAAGTCACAATACATACAAATCAAAAATTGTAGCGCTAATACATGTGAAGGAGTGCATGTGTGACACGGCACTCTAAGACAAAAAAATATAAATATACACCATATGTGAATGGTGTTATGATGAACTCCAAATGGAAACACAATGTTATAAATAAAGTTCATGTGGTGAAAACATCAGAAAATTAATCCTTCTGGTCTGTTCCAAGAAAACCAACTGAAAACATATGTTTGACTGATGTCACTGTACGGCTTAGGTACTCTTACCGGAAACGTTGGATGTGTGTACCGTACGGCATCCACATCAGACAGGCTTATAGATGAAGACACTGCAGGCTGGAACTCCAACAATTTCAGGAACTGGGTACTGGAACGATCAGCAACGATGGATAAACTCGACATACAATCATCCAATGGCCATAGGAATGATGGTAGAAGCCAGGGAAATAAAATGAAAAAATGGAGACCACTCCAATGGTGCAGGTCAAATGGGCATAGATTTATTCACATATGCATGTGAAAATTAAAAACAAATAAAATCTTGAGATAATATAAAAGAAAGTTCGGCAATATGGGGGGCATGAGATAGCTGGCCCGACGCGTTTCGACTAAAGTCTTCCACAGGGGCATATCTCTGAAGCCTGTTTTTTTTTTTTCTAGTAATGGCAGCGAGCTGCTATTTTTATTATGACTGCGACATTATGGCGGACACATTGGACAATTTTGACCCATTTTTGGGACCATTGGAATTAATACAGCGATCAATAGACATGTGCATTCGTTTTCGTACGAATGCATTTTCGTCCGAATTTCGGGTATTTTCGTTATCGTTTTAACAAAAGATAACAAATGTGCAGAATCCAAAAACTGTAAGATTCGACATAAACAAATGCTTTATTTTGTTCAAGATTATTCTACATAGAGAGAAAAGGTTTGACATAGAGAGAAAAGGTTTGACATCGAGAGAAAAGATTTGACATAGAGAGAAAAGATTCGACGTAGAGAGAAAAGATTTGACATAGAGAGAAAAGATTCGACATAATAGAGACAATAGCAAAAAAGGTTGAATGTGCCTAACCTAACTCTATTAGTCCAAGATTATTCGACATAGAAAAAAAAGATTTGACATGAAGATTCGAAGAAGCAGTCGCTGTGAGCGGACAATTATGGTCAAATGCTCTGCCCATAGGCTATAGAAGAATTCTAATGTTGGTTGACTAGAAATAATATTTAATAAATATAAATATTACTAGTGTCATACAACATTAGAATTCTACTATAGCTTGTAGGTGGAACATTCGACCGGAAATGTACGATTGGGGCGTACCAATCAGCACTGTCCAGACAGAGGGTCAGGGGTCCTGTAGCCTCGTAGGACAGTCAGAGCAGAAGGAAAATTCCTCCTACAAGCTTTAACCAGAAACTGAAAGAAATCACTGCTCTAACTGCTGATGAAAAATGGTGTAGCACCCTCTACCTCAGGTAGGTGCTATAGTTAAGTTTTTAGCCAGTGCAGGTAAATTTAGACAGGCCTGTTTGTTTTGATCTGAGGTCTGGGGAGTGGTTTAGTGTAGGCTGGTGACTCACAGGCAGTGTCACTTCTTGGTTACCTCGCGCCAGCTTCGAGAGGATTCTGGAAGCAGAGGAGGGAAGAGAGGTGGCGCTGTCTGGGGTGTGTTAATGAGCCTTGACCAATCCCCAACTAGAATTGGCAGGGGGCAGGCCACCTTAAATACCTTGGGTCAGCCCAGCTACGGAGGAGTTGTTCGGGGGGAAGAACTGAGAGATGGAGTGTTAGGCTGTCAGGGCCTTGGAGGGGCCCCCACTGTCTGGGGGGTAGTGACCTTGGGCCAGGGGCTCGGAGCTGTGAAGGAACCCCACACAGCAATGGGGGTGTCCCGAACAGGAGTAGGAGAGGACAGCGGGGAACAATGCCCGGAAAATCTTCAGGAAGGATTCACAGTCGGGAGATCTGGGTGAGGCATGCCAGGAGTGAATGTAGAACCAGAGGGAGAGACTGTGATGTTACTGGCATTGGAGTCAGGCTGCTGCAGCCAGGAGGGCTGGCGGAGTTCGTTTAGGACTGACTGGGACCAGTAGTCCATCTAGAGACAGCTAGCACAAAAGGACATTTTCTATTGCTATTGGTTGCTACACCAAAGAGGCCCGCGGTCCCCTCCCAGCAAATGGTGTATCTACAAAGTTAGGCCTAATTCAGAGTTGGGCCTCACCATGTGCTAGCTGCAATAGCAACCAAGTATTGCACAGTAGAGGAAGTAACAGTTCATGCAAGAAGCAATGTGCCGGAGGAGTCTGGGGTTTTAGAGACAGTGAATAGATGTTCCAATCTACATTTTCATTGATTAAATGCTATTGATCTGGGCATCCCATGTTCCCTTTATCCCATCCAAGTTTAATTCCTCAATTAAAAAATAAAAACAAAGCTCATTGTCTGGAGAGTGACTGTAAGTGAGTGCCAGGCTGGGCAGGGTGACAAGTGGAACTACTACACTCAGCGGCCCCATGGGGGTACCGCTACAAAGGTATTTAGCAAAAACTATTGCCTTTTCATGTTCTGTGTATTGTGGGAGACCAGATATAGCGAATGCAGTGTCCTGGGTATGGTATCACTTTAAAAACTGTTTTTAAAATTAGGCTAAAGCTACATGTCTGATTCAAATCACGTGTTCCAAAAATAACTTGTTAAACAAAATCTATTATTATTAATCTAATAAAATCTAAATCAATTACAGCCGTTTTAAAAAACCTCATGACTTATAAGGAGTTAAGTCCAACAAGGTGTATGCCACCTTATAGACATTTCTCTTTTTTTACAATTTACATTTTTACTGAATGCCAGGAGTACAGCTATTGCTATACTTCCAGCATTCCAATGATGGACCTTAGGGTCACAGCTGCAGATGTTGCAGAGTCAGGTGCAGCCACTCTGCCTGCCTCTCCTCATACCCAATCAAGGGAGGCTTTGTATTATGTGAACCCATTCACCAAATACAAAGCCTTCAGTGAATAGACAGCAGAGGGGAAGGGCCAGGCAGTCACACAGCAACTAGACATGTTCACTGCCAAAAAATTAGTTCATTTTCATTTTCGTTCCATTCGTTTTTGTTTTTGTTTTAGTTTTTTGGGTCATTCGCTATGATCGCAATTCGTACATTTGTAAATTCGTAAATTTGTAAATTCATAAATTCATACAGTCTTAAATTCGAAAATTCGTATATTCGTAAATTCTTACATTCGTAAATTAGAAATTTGGAAATTAGAAAATCCGAAAAATTCCAAAATCTGAAATAGTAACTAACTATTAAATTAGGTATAGGTATTGTAATTTCCTTTCAAATTTGGCTGTTAGTCAACGTAACAAATACGAATTTATCCGAAGTTACGAATTATCCGAAATAACGAATGCCGCATCTAAACAAATGGAAGGAACAAATTAATAATAAATAATAATAATAAAAAGTTTTTATTATTATATTTGTTATTATTAATTAATTACGTTCCATTCGTTTAGATACGACATTCGTTATTTCGGATAATTCGTAACTTGGGATAAATTTGTATTTGTTACGTTCACTAACAGGCAAATTTGAAAGGAAATTACAATACCTATAAATTAATAGTTAAGTTATTATTAGGTAATTATTATTTCAGATTTCCGAATGTACTAATTTACGAATATACGGATGTACAAATTTACGAATATACGAATGTACAAATTTACGAATTTACGAATGTACGAATTTCCGAATGTACTAATTTACGAATATACGAATTTACAAATATACGAATTTACGAATATACGAATGTACAAATTTACGAATTTACGAATGTACGAATTTACAAATGTACGAATTTACGAATGTACGAATTTACGAATATACGAATGTACAAATTTATGAATTTCCGAATGTACGAATTTCCGAATGTACTAATTTACGAATATACGAATTTACGAATATACGAATGTACAAATTTACGAATGTACAAATTTACAAATGTACTAATTTACGAATATACAAATTTACGAATATACAAATTTACAAATGTACGAATTTACGAATGTACGAACTTATTAATGTACGAATTTACTTATTTTTGAATATTCGAATTTACAAATATTCGTAAAAATTCGTTAAACGGGTTTTCGTTAATTCGGATGATTCCGAATTACTGAATTTGTCGAAATTCGTTAAAAAACTAATTCGGAACAAAATGAATTGCACATGTCTAACTACATCTTCTGTCAGAGCATCAGGAGTATAGTGATAGCTTTACTTCTGGCGCTCAGTAAAAATGTAAAGAATATATAAAAGAGATAAGTCCACCAAGTTACATACACCATTGGACTTAACACCTTACAAGCCAACAGATTTTCAAACTGCTGCAATTCTTGGAGTTCTCCTTATTTGCTGGCCCTAATCCCTAAACAGATCTCTTGCTGAATCAGGGCCAAACGGGACAAATGTCCCTTTTGTCACATCCAGTGTTTAGTGTGTTATTGCCGCAGCACCGCACTCCGCCCACTCTACACGTTGCGAGGGCTGGTTTAGCAGCAAAGAGGAGCAAAGGATCAGTTAAGTACATCTTTTCTATGTCCCCTTGACCTAAATGAGCAAGTAACTCTTGTAGTACTGGCGCAGCCCCAATGCAAGAAGGAAGTTTCAAGTTTCCCGGAGTTGGCTTTAAATAGGAAAAATGTGCCATGAATCATAATTATAACTATTTTACTCTGCCTTGTGAACTGCTGCATGTCTCTACTGTTGATAACAGATAACATTATTATTCATGTAGTTAAATAATGAGAAAACAATGAAGACAACAATATTTTACATGTAATATTTCCCTAAAATGATTAGGATGGGAATCTAATGGATCTGGCAAGACGCTAATGCTCAGTCCATAAAACGTCTCGGTAACCTCTGATTTCCTGCGAGCCTGAAGGAGCCTGCTGGGAGTTCCAGTTGAACAACAGCTGGTGAGCCGCAGGCCGCCTATTCGCGATCTGAAGAGACAAAACTTTTAAAGAAGTTAGTAACAGCTTTTTGCGAAACGCGTGTAGGTGACTTTCAGGAAAGTCAGAGGCAACAGCTGCCACAGGTGCTTCAAGTATTACATTTCACTGATCAATGCTTTGATTTGTTTATTGCTCTGTGTGGAATCCCAGCTGCTGTTTTTTTCTAAAATACTGTTCACAAGGTTTTTTTTTGTTTTTTTATTGTTTTGTGTTTTGAAGTTTATCATATAATGTTTTCCTCACAAATTGTAAGGAAAGCTTTACAGCCCTATATAGGATATGGTCTTGTGTTTTAGTAAGTAATTTAACTAAATGAAATAATCTTACAGCTGAACTCCAGGAAAACTGGTAAAAGTTGAAATACATAAGAGTATATGTGAATTGTCCTACAGAAAGAAGTTGATTTTAGTGAGGGGATCCAGGATCTGACAGCTTTTGACACAGGAATAGTTGGCCATCTTTATAGATGGTTAGGGGCTAAAGCTGTGATCTCCAAACTGCTGCCCTTGATTTGCATTTATCTGCCCTTGGGACAGTATTCCTCCCACTGACACCAATGATGGGGCACCATTCTTTCCACTGATACCATTGATGGGGCACTATTCTTCCCACTGATACCATCAATAAAATATTTTTCCTCCCACTGACACCAACAATGAGGCACCATTCCTCCCACTGACACCAATAATGGGACACTATTCTTCCCACTGTTACCACCCATAGGGCACTATTTCTCCCACTGACACCAGCAACAGGGCACTATTCTTCCTACTGACACCAGCGACTGTGCACTTTTGTTCCCACTGTTACTATCAATGGGGTATTAGTCCTCCCACCAATAATGAGGCATTATACATCCCACTGACATCAATGATGGTACGTTATTCCTCCCACTAATACCAATTATAGGAGCACTATTCCTTCCTCTGACACCAATGATAGGGCACTATTCTTCCCACTGACACCAGCAACGTGCCACTATTATTTCCGCTGACACCAGCGACAGGTCTATAATCTTCCCACTGATACTATCAATGTGATATTAGTCCTCCCATCGACACCAACAATGAGGCACCATTCCTCCCAATGACACCAATAATGGGGCACAATTCTTCCCTTTGACACGACGAGGCAATATTCTTCCCACTGATATTATCAATGGGGTATTAGTGTCAGGGCTGGGCTCTTAGCAGCTCTCTTCTCTGTGCTCAGGCTGCTCAGCTTTCGGATAATTGTCAGCACTCAATGATTTCCTAGTGACTCACCTGTTTATCATTATCTGCTCATCAGTCCCGCCTACAGCCAGCCCATTCTGGCGATTTAAACTGCCTTGTTCATTCCTTTACTACCTTTGTCTGGTCAAACATATCTGGAGTTTCTCTGTGTTCCTGTGAAAGACTTTGCCTGGCTGACGTCTCTTCTGGTTCCTGATCCTGTTCTTCTACCCCTGACAACGCTGATCTCTGGTTTCCTGATTACTGGCCTGTCAGACTACCCGCCTTGGCTTCCAATCCCTGGCTTATGTTTTGACTACGTTTACTGAGCTGTATCATTTTTATCAAAAGGTGTGATTTTTACTTCATTTCTGTCTCAGTCTGCTTCATGGTTCCTGCCAGTAGGCGAAGGCCATGAATTCAGAAGATGCAGGTAATCCACCGAGTGGTAATATTTTTTCCAGATTGAATGTGAAGGACCACCGCATGGATCAGTTTGCCATAGCAGACATAACAGACGCTCCTGATTCGCACTGCTCACCTGGATCCTCCCACTGTGGCTGTTCTGGTACAACCAGTGTTGCAGGCCATCCCTGCTGCTGCTCCAGTCTCCATGCAGGTACCCGCCCTGAATATTACCTCTGTAAGGGGTATGTCTGGTTCCGATCCCCTTCTCCCGCGATTTTCAGAGGGTTTCTCAAGCAGGTTTGGATATACTTTGAGATTCTGCCCCAGGTGTTCCCCACAGACAGAAGAAAGGTAGGCTTTGTTATTTCTTTGCTTTGTTGAGTTTGTGGCTTCCTTTAAAAGAGTATTTGACGTTCCCGCTCGCTCCACTTCTGCTGCCAAGAGCCTCATGTCCATCAAACAGAGTACGAGAACTGTTTCCGATTAGGTAATTCCGTACTCTGGCAGCAGAGGTTGCTTGGAACAATGAGACCCTCATGGCTGCTTTTTCTCATGGTCTCTCAGATAACATTAAAGATGAAATGGCAACCCGAGACATACCTACGTACCTAGAGAAGTTAATAATGTTTGCCATTCTCATTGACTCCAGACTCAGAGAGAGACTTTCCTTTAAGGAGTGCTTGCAGAAGCCTCCTGTACATTTGTCTCTGAGCTTTGCATTCCCACCCTTGCCTCCCTCACCTCCCATGCCTCCTGGTACCAAGTCTGCAAGTGAAGTTGAACCCATGCAGTTGGGCTTCACATGTCTCTCTGCGGAGGAGAGGGCCTTTAGGAGGAGGGAGAGATTGTGCCTTTATTGTGGCCAGGCAGGTCCCTTTTTGAAGTCTTGTCCTACCCGTCCGGGAAACTCCCGCACCTGAGGTCCTGTAGGGGACAGACCTTAGGTGGCGTTGTTGCGTTCCCAGTTATCCTGAAGGATAAGCCTCTAGTTCCATTTACCCTTTCTTGGTCTGAGTCATCCATTGATAAACAGGCTCAAATCAACTGTGGGGCTGGTTCATAGATAGTGCCTTTGTGTAGCACTCAATTCCTCTGCAGCTTTGTGCCACTTGCCATAGAGGCTATTGATAGGAGACCTTTACAGCCTGCCCATGTGACTCATGAGACTGCTCCATTTACCATGGATGTAGGGGCTCTTCACCATGAGATAAACCAATTTCAAGTAATTTCTTCACCTCATTACCCGGTGGTCATTGGTTATCCTTGGTTACAGAGGCACAACCCCTCTTTTGATTGGAATCGTGCTGAGGTTCTTTCCTGGTCACCACAATGCAGTGTAGCGGGGTCGTACCCCTTTTAGAGCAAGAGACTACATTCCCCATAATTCCCCAGGCTCCCGGGCTGCTTGTTTCCGCCCGAGAGGCTGCTGGGGGAGGAGATAAAAAGGAGGAGGAGAGACCGCCTCTTTCTCTTCTGATGCCGCGTCTGACTGGGACGCCTCTTCTGACTGAGCTGGTGACGCGGAGACTTGTTCCTGAGGGGACACCTGTGCGGACCGGGACTGCTGAAGGCCTGAAGCCTGGGCCTTGCAGCAGACGGAGTGAGACTCTAATCCCTCAGAGTCAACAGCAGCGGAGCGGAGACTTTTCCCTGCAGTCGGTCGGACGGAGACAGGACCGGAACGCAGGGGCTGTGACTGAGGAGACCGGACGCCACCATTGGAGGGACCGGAGCTGAGGACGGTACCCCAGGATTGGTGAGAGAGCTGAAAGGCTCATCCTGCATTGCTACATACACTTTCATGCCTATTGAACTGCCAAGGCACAATTTTACCTCAGAGCAGCAAATGTTACTTTCTGTGGATTACAAATACACCATTTAAAGCTACATGTGGACCACCTCTACAGTTCTATTGCCGGTGAAGAATCCTGTACCTATTACAAGGACTGAGCTCTATTGCTAGGGATCAGGCCTGGTCCGTTAGGTAGGCGCAGATAGATTTATTGCACCTCAGGGGTGCATAGCAGACGGTCGCTACACTTGGCGCTCCGTCTCCCCATTGCTAGTTTGATACATATATGTGTACATGTTAAAGTGCATATTGCAGGGACCTGCTAAAGTATTATAAGTCGTATGTTTAAATGCATGTTACTATTTCTTTCCTTACTGATAAAGCCAGTTGTTCTTATCTCAGCAGTCTGCTTGTGAATTCATACCCATTACACTTAGAGTATAAGTGATATTTATATGTGCATAGATACATACCCCTTGACTAACTGTGCCAGAGCGGGTAGAGCAAATTGCCGGGGGTTGGTGGAGCTGCACTCAGGGACCCAAAACAAATCAGCGGCCCTCTTAACTGGGGGTATCGCTACACGTGGGGGCTCGTAATCCGGGATCCTGAGTCAGCGGGAAAAGCCGCCAGAAGGTACCGGCATGGACCCGATAGAAGTGGGACGGTGGTCCGCAACATGGGCCACTGATCCAGCCGCAGCAGCAGTCATTGAACTGCCAGGGATATGGCAGAGAGAGGCAGTCAAGCAGCTCATAATGTCCCTATCCCCGTGCCACAAGTCATGGATAATGGACATGAGAAATGATGCTGGGTACACATACGCCTTAATAGAATGGAAGGAAGAGACTCCAGAGCAGTTCAGGAGCCAAAGCATACAAGCACCGAATGGTCAGGCCTACCAAGTGCTGCATGCGCTGCCGCGTAAGGGAGACTGTTCTCCCATGAAAGCCATGCTATCCCCAAAGCAGGAAGAGCAGAAGGGCGCGGAAAGTCCCGCACAGACTACTCTTAGTGCAGAACTGTGTGCTGTCCTAGGGGAAATTGTGACTCAGTGCAGAAGAGACCCCGGGGACTACCCAATGTCGGGATACAGGAAACTCCGGATGTTCTCTGGGAGGACACCTGTACCCTCGGGAGAAGAGGGATTTGAAGAGTGGTTAGATGGTGCCACGCAGGCCCTAGAAGAATGGGAGGTCCCAGAAGGTAGAAAGAAGCAAAGGATTGTTGAGAGCCTAAAAGGACCTGCCTTAGAGGCCATACGCAATCTGAAGGCAAGCAAAAAGGATTGCACTGCCCAGGACTACATAGACATCCTGGAAAGTGTGTTTGGTGGGACAGAAAAAGTCACAGAACTTACCTATCAACTGGAACACTGTTACCAGAAGACAGGGGAGAAGCTGTCGGAGTACATGGGACGCATAGACAAGATCCTGCATAGGATTATCCTGAAGAAGGGGATAGATCCAGGGAAGGTAGATGAAGCCCGTGCCCAGCAGGTGATGAGGGGAGCCCAAACCCTGGACCCTGTCGCACTAATTCTACGCACCCGGCAGGATGGGAAGAACCTGGACTACCCTGATCTCATTCGAATGGTCAGAGAAGAAGAGGCCATGTTGGAAGAGAAAAGGGAAAAGCAGGTGATGGGGTCTACAAAGCTTCCAGTGGCCACGGTCAGGTCGGCCTTAACCCCTGAAAGAGAGACAGAGGTAGATGCCCTGAAATTGCAGATGTCCCAGATGATGGAGATACTGACATCTCTAGTGGCGAAAGAGACGCCCAGTCCCAAGAAAGAGACAAGCAGGAGGGAATTGTTTCCAGCTGTGTCAGCACCAGCATCCCCACCTGTCTACGGTGAGATGATCTGTTTTAATTGTGGAGGAATTGGTCATATTGCAGCTGTATGTTCCAGTCCCAAGAAGAAGAAAACAGAAAGCCGCCAGCCGGCGGGAAACGCCAAAGGGCCCCGGTGAAGGAGTCAACCGGGTGCCCATCACCTTCAGTGAGCTCCAAGAAGAATAACGGAAAGAGAAGAGGAGACCAGACCCCTCGGAAGGAACCCAGGGATCCTCAACCAAGGTACACTCCAGAGAAAGGGGGCAAGACCCCTCGGAAGGAATACAGTACTCCTAAACGAGAACCCCCAAAAGTGAGAGATAACAATGTCCCTGAACGGGTTCACACTCCCAGTAAGAGGGGGAAAATTAATGCATACCAGGCTCAAGAAAGGATCAAGTGCAGATCAAGTGAGAAGGAAAAGAGTCCGCAGAAGAGGACAGCATCAACTCGGCCTTACCCAGAAAAGCTAGTTGGTCCATCCCCTACTGTACCCATCCAGGTGGAAGGAGTGTACACAAAGGCCCTCCTAGACACTGGAGCACAAGTGACCCTATTGTATAGGGACTTCTATGACAGATACCTGAGCCATCTGCCAATACAGAAGATAGAAGAGTTGGAGATAAGGGGATTGGGAACTCAGAGTTTCCCCTATGATGGATACCTACCCATACGGTTGACCTTTGACCCATCCGTAGCTGGGAAGACTGAAGTGTTTGACACCTTAGCAGTGGTGTGTCCCCGCCCACCAGGAACCAGCAAGACTTCCCTGATCATAGGGACGAACACGGACCTAGTCAGAAGGCTTCTGACCCCCCTGGTGAAGAAAGAGAATCTTTCAGCCCCCAAGATCCATCCCATGCTGAAGGCAGCCTACCAGCGGTTGGTCCTAGAGCAGAAGACCCCAAGTGAGGGGATAGGAAGGGTATGGAGGCTTGGAAAAGAAGGAGCAGTGTTACAGCCTAGAGAGGTGACCTGCATGAGAGCCACGGTGAAACTTACTTGGGAGCAGCCTGGCCCCTTCGTAATGTTGGAACCCGACCCAATGGAGGGTCACTCAGGTCTGGAGGTGATACCAGAAGTAATTTCACTGAAGGACCTGAAGAAGGCTAGAGGAAGAGTCCCTGTCAGTGTGAGGAACCCCACGGAGCGGCCCGTGGAGATCCCTGCCAGGATGCTGCTGGGACAGGTGAGTCCTGCTGTCCCAGTTGGCTGGTCAGAAGTGAAGGGGACGGGTGAAGGAGAAGATGTTTGGAAGAAACTCTCCATGGAAAACCCAAACCTACCTGGAGCTTGGAAAGAGCGAGCCAAGGCCCAGCTGACCAGATGGGAGAAGATTTTCTCTAAAGATGAGTTTGATGTGGGGTGTGCGAGGAGTGCCACCCACCGAATCCGCATGCAAGAGGACAAGCCATTCAGAGAGAGAGTGAGGCGAGTCCCGCTAGCAGATCTGGAGGATCTGAGGGAGCAGCTTGCGGAACTGAAGAAGACGGGAGTGATTAGGGAGTCCAGAAGCCCCTATGCCTCCCCAATTGTGGTAGTCAGGAAGAAGAATGGGTCATTGAGGCTCTGCATTGACTACAGAACTCTCAACAGGAGGACCATTCCTGACCAGTACACCACGCCAAGGATAGAGGATGCCTTGCAGAGTTTATCTGGAGCTAAGTGGTTCAGTGTGATGGACCTCAAGAGTGGGTATTACCAGATCCCCATGCATCCAGAAGACAGAGAAAAGACTGCCTTCATAACCCCAGTAGGATTCTTTGAGTTCAACAGGATGCCTCAGGGCCTATCTGGAGCTCCTGCTACATTTCAACGCCTCATGGAAAGGACAGTTGGAGACATGAACCTCATAGAAGTCCTTGTGTACCTGGACGATGTCATTGTCTTTGGAAAGACTTTGGAAGAGCATGAAGCCAGATTGGAGAAAGTACTGAAGAGGCTCAGTGAAGAGGGACTCAAACTTTCTCCAGAGAAGTGTCGGTTCTATCAGTCTTCTGTGAACTATTTGGGACACATAGTGTCTGAAAAAGGAGTGGCTACAGACCCTGAGAAGTTGGAGGCAGTTACTTCGTGGCCAAGGCCCACAACAGTTACAGAACTTCGGTCTTTCTTGGGGTTCTGCTCCTACTACCGCAGGTTTGTGGATGGGTTTGCCCGTATTGCAAAACCCCTAAACAAACTGCTCAAGACAGAAGGAGAGGAAGATGGATTGGGGCCTAGGAGGCCCGGTGAGTCGGTCAAAGACCAGTGGAACTCAAGGTGTGAAGAGGCTTTCAGAACCTTGAAGAGAAGTCTCACCACAGCCCCAGTTTTGGCCTACGCTGACCCCACTAGACCATATGAGCTACATGTTGATGCCAGCCATGAGGGCCTAGGTGGAGTACTCTACCAGGAGTACGAAGACCAGCTACGACCAGTGGCTTATGTGAGCCGGAGCCTGACCCCCTCCGAGAAGAACTATCCCACCCACAATTTGGAGTTCTTAGCCCTCAAATGGGCAGTTGTTGACAAACTGAGAGACTATCTGTATGGGGCCGAGTTTACTGTAAAGACAGATAACAACCCCTTGACCTATCTATTCACCACCGCCAAGCTGGATGCAACTGGACACAGATGGTTGGCGGCGTTGTCTGGATTCAATTTCAGCCTCAAGTACAGACCAGGGGCTGGAAATAGGATGCAGATGCCCTGTCCCGAAGATCCCATGTCATGGTCGATGAATGGGAAGACTGGACTCAAGTGGCACCAGATGGAGTGCAAGCCCTTTGTCAGGGGGCTGAACTCCAAGCCAGAGGAGGATCCAGAGCCGAAGAGATAGGAGTTACCACAGTGGGAGTCCCAAAGTGTTACTGTGGGGTAACTCAACTAGAAGAAGAGTGTCTACCGAAGCTGTCCAAGAAGGAGTTAAGGTGTGACCAATTGGAAGACCCCATGGGGAGATTGGTCCTGGAAGCCCTGGAAGACAAGAGTCCAGAGGGACTTCGCCTTCACCCTTCCAAAGAAGCTCGCCTACTGAGGAGAGAGTTGGACAAGTTACAGGTGCATCAGGGGGTAGTCTACCGAAGGGGCCCCTCTGATGGCCCAGAAGACAAGTGGCAGTTGTTTCTCCCCGAGAAGCATCGAGAGACTGTGCTGATTGCCCTACATGACCAGCATGGTCACTTGGGAGCAGAGAGAACCTTCCAACTTGTCAGAGACCGGTTTTATTGGCCCTGCATGAGGGCCGAAGTGGAGGAGTATTGCCATTCCTGTGCAAGATGCATTCAGAGAAAGACTTTACCTCATCAAGCTGCCCCAATGGGCCACCTACAGAGTCAAGGCCCAATGGATCTGGTATGCATTGATTTTCTCTGCCTTGAACCCGATTTGAGTGGATTGGGAAATGTTCTGGTGGTAACCGACCATTTCACCGTTATGCTCAGGCTTTCCCAACCAAGGACCAGAAGGCCTCTACAGTAGCCAAGGTACTTTTGGAGAAGTACTTTGTTCATTATGGACTACCACAGAGAATCCATTCAGACCAAGGAAGGGACTTTGAGAGTCGCCTGATCAGGAAGCTACTAGATTCTCTGGGAGTGGAGAAGACTAGAACCACACCATATCACCCTCAAGGTGATGCCCAGCCTGAAAGGTTCAACAGGACCCTATTGAACATGTTGGGAACTTTGGAAACAGAGAAGAAGCAACATTGGAGTCAACACATATCAGCTCTGGTGCATGCCTACAATTGCACCACAAGTGATGTGACAGGTTTCTCCCCTTACCGACTTATGTTTGGGAGAGAAGCAAGATTGCCAGTGGATTTGGCCTTCGGCATTTCCTTAGACCATGCCTCTGCTGCCTCCCACAAAGGATAGGTGGACAGACTGAGGCACAGTCTGAAGATAGCTTATGAGAAAGCTCAAGCGGCCTCTGAACAGAGGGGGGCCCGAAATAAGAGGAACTTTGATTTGAAAGTTAGAGTACAGGACCTACAGCCTGGGGACCGTGTACTGTTACGCAATCTAGGGATCCCTGGAAACACAAGATTGCTGATAGATGGAGATCAGAGCCATATATCATCTGTAGAAAACTTCCAGGATTGCCTGTCTACAAGTTGAAGCCAGAAGGGAGAGTGGGGCCTTTGAAGACCTGGCATAGGAATCACTTGCTCCCACTCACTGAAGCAGTCAGAATGCCTCCAGCAAGAGACTTACCTGAATCTGTTTCCATTCTGGATACCCCCAGGCCTAATACTAGGTCTCAGACATCCCAAGTTAGGGGTGGACAGGACCCCCAACAAGAAGAAGAAAGAGGAGAACTTGAATGGCTATGGCCTTCCTCAACCCCAGGAAGTTCTGCCATAGACCTTCCACCTACTGAAGATGTGGAAGACGGAACATTGAACCCAGAAGCCACAGAGTTTGTGCCATTCAGTGTTGTGCCTGAGTGCTGGGAAGATATCCCTGGTCTCTACTCAGAAGAAGAAGTAGATGTTCCAGAACCAGAGATGTTGCCGGAATGTGTTCCTGAAGAAGTCCCAAGAGAACAGAGAGCTTGCAGAGTTGTGAAGTCTCCCAAGAAGTTAACTTACCCCAAGATGGGAAAAAGTTCAGAGGACTCTGTTACCACAGCAAGGAGAAGTGCTGAAAGCCCTGACCCATCCACTGTTCATTTGGTGGAGGGCAACCCCAGCTCACTCTCTGGCACAGTTAAACAGGTCGCCCACACTGAAGTGACCTGTAGACAGGACAGCTCCCCATCTTATGCCAATTGGTGGGAGGCTCCCCTGTCTAAATTATGTGAAAGTATGGTTCCTGAGAAAGTTTGTAGTTTGAACACTGTCTTTGGGGACCAAAGATTCAAAGTGGGGGGAGTGTGTAGCGGGGTCGTACCCCTTTTAGGGGAAGAGACTACATTCCCCATAATTCCCCAGGCTCCCGGGCTGCTTGTTTCCGCCCGAGAGGCTGCTGGGGGAGGAGATAAAAAGGAGGAGGAGAGACCGCCTCTTTCTCTTCTGATGCCGCGTCTGACTGGGACGCCTCTTCTGACTGAGCGGGTGACGCGGAGACTTGTTCCTGAGGGGACACCTGTGCGGACCGGGACTGCTGAAGGCCTGAAGCCTGGGCCTTGCAGCAGACGGAGTGAGACTCTAATCCCTCAGAGTCAACAGCAGCGGAGCGGAGACTTTTCCCTGCAGTCGGTCGGACGGAGACAGGACCGGAACGCAGGGGCTGTGACTGAGGAGACCGGACGCCGCCATTGGAGGGACCGGAGCTGAGGACGGTACCCCAGGATTGGTGAGAGAGCTGAAAGGCTCATCTTGCATTGCTACATACACTTTCATGCCTATTGAACTGCCAAGGCACAATTTTACCTCAGAGCAGCAAATGTTACTTTCTGTGGATTACAAATACACCATTTAAAGCTACATGTGCACCACCTCTACAGTTCTATTGCCGGTGAAGAATCCTGTACCTATTACAAGGACTGAGCTCTATTGCTAGGGATCAGGCCTGGTCCGTTAGGTAGGCGCAGATAGATTTATTGCACCTCAGGGGTGCATAGCAGACGGTCGCTACACTTGGCGCTCCGTCTCCCCACTGCTAGTTTGATACATATATGTGTACATGTTAAAGTGCATATTGCAGGGACCTGCTAAAGTATTATAAGTCGTATGTTTAAATGCATGTTACTATTTCTTTCCTTACTGATAAAGCCAGTTGTTCTTATCTCAGCAGTCTGCTTGTGAATTCATACCCATTACACTTAGAGTATAAGTGATATTTATATGTGCATAGATACATACCCCTTGACTAACTGTGCCAGAGCGGGTAGAGCAAATTGCCGGGGGTTGGTGGAGCTGCACTCAGGGACCCAAAACAAATCAGCGGCCCTCTTAACTGGGGGTATCGCTACAGCAGTAAAACATGTTTTTAGAAAGTGGTTAAGGTCTTGTGCACCTCTTCACTCTCCTCCTTGCCAGAGGAGTACCTTGAATTTAGCGATGTCTTTAACAAAGGTCAAGCCGGTAGTTTCCCGCCACACCGTTTGTATGATTGCGCACTTGACCTTCAACCTGGTGCCATGCCCCCTCGTGGCCGTGGCTAATATTAATTTTCAACATTTTTAAATCTGTAGCTTTCATTAAAACGTATTGAACTGTTTTCTAATTTAGGCATGATAAATGGGGAAGGGGGGCAGAAGGATAGGGTGTGTGAGGAGGATTGAGAGGGGGGTTAGAACCACTGTCAGGTTTTTACTGATATCTGTAAAACTTTCCAACAGCAACAGAGAATACTTTCCTTCAGTAGAGGAGAAAGCTAGAGTGCCCATCAGATTTTTATTTCTGTTTGTTCCTCTTGTAGTTTATTTTACCTTCTGTCTGGTGAAGCTATTGTCAGCAAGACAGAAAATCTTTCCAAATGAGCTGCAGATATCAGTAAAAACCTGATAGGCAGGGCATATTTTCAGCGGGAATGCAGGGGAATGCAGTTCTGGCACCTCCATGTATGTAATGGCAAGGGGTGCTGGGGTGTTCTACATGATCTATTGATGCTGGCTGCTGGGGGATCTATTGTCACTGGAAAAGATCTATTTTTGCCCGAGGGGGAGGTCTTTTGTTGCTGGTGGGGGATCTATTGTTGCTGGAGGTGGGTCTTCTGTTGCTGGGTGGTCAATTGTTGCTGGGAGGGGTCTACTGTTGAAGGGAGTGGTCTATTGTTGCTGGCTGCTGAAAAGTCTATTGACGCTGGCTGTGGGGGATTTGTTTTTGCTGCCGGGGGTCTATTGTTGCTGGGGGGTATTTTGTTGCAAGTGTTTCATTGTTGCTAGGGGAATCTATTGTTGCTAGGGTGGTCTCTTGTTTTTGGTTGAGGGGATCTATTTTTTTCTTGTGGTCATTAACAAATTCCATCCAAATTTCTTAATACCACAAATCTTACTTGGTTCTGTATTCTCTAAAAGGGGCAGTAATGGAAAGTGGGTAGGGTTGGAACCAAAGAACGGTGCTTGGAGATGGGTAGAGGGAGGAGCCAAGGGGAGACTCCCCTATTCTCTGAGAAAAATAAAAAAAGCCCTGCCGATAGGAGTTCTAATCCTTCTCCTTCTATTAAAAATCTAGCACAGATAGTAAGCAATTGTGCTGCAAGTTTAAAATTGACTTGCTAAGCTATTGCTAGACTTTGCAGGCTTCATAAGTTTGTTGCACAATTGCAGCAAGTCCGCATTGCATGACTCTGGATCAACGTTCTTTGCAAACATTCTGCAAGTTTGCTGCAAGTTTTGGTTCAGTTATGTTGTGCAATATTCCTCCCACCACAGGGGTCACTGTGGCTGAATTTTAATGCTGTAGTGTGCTCTGCAAGTGTACAACTTGCTAGTGAAAATGTGCAACAGACTTACAAATCAACACTGCCACAAATTTGTGGCAAGTTATCCTAGCTTTCTGAGAGAAAACAATATAAGGCTTCAGCTCATTTGCAAGATACAGAGTTTGTGCTGTTTAATATTATAAACACTTTTGCCAAAAGTCCCAGAGCTATACAGTAAATGTATGTGAACACCATATTATGTATAAAGCTGATGTACTATTTGTGAAAACAAAAATCCATTTTATTCATTATGCTATGGTAATTTTTGTACAATTTTTTCGATATTGCATATAAATGAAAATTATGGTTTTACGGATGATGGCATGAGACCTTTAACCACTTGCTTACAAGGCACTTAAACCCCCCTCCTGCCCAGACCAATTTGTTACTCTTTAAACGATAATTGCGCGGTCATACAACACTGTACCCAAATGACATTTTATCATTTTTTTCCCACAAATAGAGCTTTCCCACAATTTAAAAAAAAAAATACAAAACCGTTTTATATTTTGTTAATACATTTTGCAAACAGGTCATTTTTCTCCTTCATTGATGTACGCTGATGAGGCTGCACTGAAGGGCACTGATAGGCTGCATTGATGGGCACTGATAAGGCGGCACTTATGGGCACTAATAGGCGGCACTGGTGGGCACTGACAAGGTGGCACTGGTGGGCACTGACAAGGTGGCACTGGTGGGCACTGATGGGTAGCACTGAAGGGTGGCAGTGAAGGGCATTGATAGGTGGCACTGAAGGGCACTATTAGGTGCTGATGGGCACTGATATCTGGCACTGATGGGCACTGATCGGCACTGGTAGGTTGCACTGATGAGGCACTGATTGGCACCACTGGTGGGCATTAATAGGTGGCACTCGTGGGCATTGATAGGTGGCACTGATTGCTGGCACTTATGCACTGGTGGGCACTGATTCATGGCACTGTGTGGGCGCTGGCAGGTGGCACTGGCAGGCGGTACTGGTGGGCACAGATGAGGCGGCTTCACCTCTTCCTCTTCAGGACCAATGTCGCTTGCATTGAAGCCGGTGATCGGCTTTTTTTTCTCCTCACATTGTCAGCATGAGGAGAAAAAAAAGGATTACCGATCTTCTGTTTACATCACGTGATCAGCTGTCATTGGCTGACAGCTGATCATGTGGTAAGGGACCTCATTGACTCACCCTGCAGGGAAAGGAGGCTGCAAAGGGGAGGACGTCTATTGATGGCCTCCCGGCAAAGTAGATACGTGCTGTATCTCCGAGATTATGGAGAAGGTGGTGGTACAACAGATACAACGCCACCTGGACACACACAAACTCCTGGACCCTCTACAATCAGGCTTCCGCCCAGGCCATGGTGCAGAAACAGCACTCCTGAAGATATGGGACAACGCCCTCGAAGCAGCAGATGACGGAGAATCATGTCTCCTGGTACTGTTGGGCCTCAGTGCAGCGTTTGATACTGTGGACCACAATACTCTACTCATCCGCCTCACAGAATTAGGAGGCACAGACTCAGATCTACAATGTTTTGCATCCTTCTTAGGAAATCGTTCTCAGACAGTGAAACTAGGAGCTTTCACCCCTGAAACCCGGGCAATCTCTTATGGAGTCCCTCGAGGATCACCTTTGTCGCCAGTGCTCTTCAACATATACATCCTCCCACTCCTCGAAATCATCAGAAGAAAAGACCTCTGCTTCCACTCATAAGCTGACGACACGCAATTATATATTCGTATCACCGGACAAAAAGACCATCATCAGCAATTAGAAAAATGCCTCACTCTGATAGACGGCTGGATGACCACTAGCTCCCTCAAACTTAACGAATCGAAAACAGAACTTCTTATTCTACATGCAAACCAAAACTCCCGAACCAAGATCCCTTGGACACCACCCACCATCTTTGGACAGACCATCTCCCCAAGGACCAAGGCCAAGAGTCTCTGAGTCATTTTTGACTCAGAGATGTCAATGGATGCACAAATAGGAGCTGTAGTCAGTGGTTCTCACCATCTGCTCCGCCTGCTACGCAGACTCATCCCCTTCATTCCAAAGGAGGACAAAGCAGTGGTAGTTGGAACAGTCATTAATTCACAACTTGACTATGCAAACTCCCTTTACATAGGATTACCCCAATATCAACTTGCGCGCTTACAACTTATCCAAAACATGGCGGCAAGGCTGATAACAGGAAAAAACCCTGGGAATCCATCTCCCCTTCCCTGAGGAGCCTACATTGGCTAACCCTTAAAAAATCGGGTCACATTCAAGACCCTCTGCCTCACCCACAAATGTACCCATGGAGACGCTCCTCAATACCTTCTAGAGAAAATAAAACACTACACACCCAATCGCAGTCTTCGATCGGCTAACCAAAACCTCCTCCTCATTCCCAAATCCCTCTACAAATCAAAGGGGGAACAGAGATTCGCTGTCCAAGGACCACAGATATGGAACGCTCTACCAACCTACATCTGCATGGAAGAAAACCATCAGGCCTTAAGGAAAAAACTCAAGACCTACCTCTTCTAAGAAGCTTGACAACAAAGCACTAATACAGCGCCTTGAGGCGATTCAGTTCACATTGTAGCGCTTTACAAATTATTCATTCATTCATGTTGCTGTCATTCGGCTATAGTGCGTATCTGAAGAAGGTAAAGTCCTGGTACAGTAGGCTTTTCTACTTGGATGTGGCATTGTCACGCTTACCCCAAACGCAAGTGGTCAGGCACTATAGCTGGTTTCTGTGTTCTTCACCTATAGCAGCCCCCTTTCCCATAGGGCAAGCAGGCCTACCGGTACTCGGTTGCCCCAGGACTTATACACACTGCTATAGTGCCTGGCCACCACGCCAGGGCATGCGTGAAATGAGCAAAGCAAGCAGGTACTTGCAGGCAGAGTGGTTCAATGACAGTCCAGGTAAAAGGCAGGCAGATTTGAGAGAATAGTCGTTATCTGATCTGAGGTCATACACAGGGAAATCGATTCTAGAAGAGCAGGTCAAACAGACAGGGAGCTTGATCCGGTATTACACACGTTATCACAAGAATGAGACTTGGCTAGCTTATAACAGGTTTGGTCTCCACCCAGAGACTTTCAGGTGGACAGCGACAAGGAGAATGCCACAACCAAACCCAGGATGCTGGAATGAGGAGCATGAACACTAGATGGATCCAAGCAAGACAAAGGGACACTATCTACAGAGCTTTAGTTATAGAGTGGAGAAGGTTTGGAGCCCCCACTGGGTTTTTATTGTTGGCTGTGTACTCGTTAAGGGGGTCTATTAAATAATAATAATAATAAAAAAAAAAAAAAATAAAAAAAAATATATATATATATATATATGCAGTATATGTTCTTCAAAAAGTTTCCACATTTTTTTAACTCTTTTTATTAAGAATTTCAAAAACAAATTACACTAATTGTACTAAACTGCAAGGTCAGCCGGCTTGCCAGACAGACTAGTCACGTGACACTCTCAGACGCAAAGAATTACTACTCCTCCCACCCTCACTATTTTCAACATAAATATAAAAGTGCAGAAACATTTTGAAGACCCCTCGTATATGCATAGTATATATAAAAAAGATTCCCAGGTTTATTTAGAAGCTGCCCAGACTAAGGCACTATTATACATATTTTCTGAAATTGCAAATATCTGAAACCTATATGGCAACAGGTAGTCACCAAAATTGAACAACTAACAGCTAAAACCATTTTTTAACACCTCAGATATGCCTATTATTTACACCTATACCAGATTTAACCATCCCTAGCACTAGATTGTTTCATACTCCTTTCAATTCCACCAGGGGTAAAGTCCTGGGTAAAAAAGGGTGGGAACTCACCCAAGATCCCCCCCCCACCTCAAAAAAATAAAAGTGTGTTCCCATGCATTCCTGCATCGAGCCCTGCCCCCACAGCACTGTCCTACTCTGCCCCCTTCCTTCACCCCCCCCAGTAATATCCTTCTCTGCCCTCTTCACCCCTCCTAGTAATGTCAACCTCTGCCCTCTCCACCCCCCCAGTATTGTCCACCTCTGCCCCTTCACCTCCCCCCCAGTAATGTCCACCTCTGCCCCTTCACCCCCCCAGTAAAGTCCACCTCTGCCCCCTTCACTCCCCCTCCAGTAATATCCACCTCTGCCCCCTTCACTCCCACCCCCCAGCAATGTCTTCCTCTGCTCCACTCACCCCCCCCCCCCCACAGTAATGTCCTCCTCTGTCCCCTCACATCAGTGTCCTCTTCTCTGCTGTGGTGAGGCGCCACCACCAAGGCACTCACATCAGTGTACTGCTACTGTCCTCCTGCTCTCTGCTGTGGTGAGGTGCTCCGTGGCGACCCGAGACTGAGTGTTACTACCTTCCATTCAAACATGGTGCCATTACACCACTGCGCATGCGCCCACTCGGCTGAAAATGGGCGATCATGTACGAGCTTTGCAGGCTTTTGAACGGCGCATGCATGGTTGAGCGGTCGGCCCTGCAGGACGCGGCTGCTAATGGTAATGGCGTTCCTGCTGTGGAAAAAGTACAGGAACGCCATTCCCAATGCGTTTCTGCAGAACTCGAGCCCTGAATTCCATCCATTGGACAATAGCATTTAACTGGTGTTCTACATCTGTTCCCTGGCCTCAGGTAATACATAGAATGCAACAGACTTTCAGAGCATATCCGTGATAACTTTTTGAAACCTTACATGTTTTTTTTAAAAAGTGGACATATCCATACATTATACTTTTCATATATTTTATATATATACTTTCATATATCATATATATTTTCATCATTTATCTTATCAATAGGAATTTACAAATCTTTTATAATCTCCTACTCTTTTTCTTGTTGAGAGAATACTATTTTGATACAATACAATTTTATTGGAAATATACATTATATCTTTTCCTATCGATTTGTTAACATTCAATTTTTACTTGACTTGTATTTTTGCAACATCAATACCTTTGTTCTTTTTACATGAATGTACTGGATTATGACCTTTACATCAATAAAAAAAATCGTTGGTAAACCAAAAAAAAATATTCCCAGGTTATTTCAAAAAATAATTAACTATTTATACTTATTATTATATACACAGCATAATCCGTTACAGAAACATGCTTGTAATCCAAAGCACTCGTATATCAAAGTGAATTTCCCCATAAGACATAATGGAGATTCAGATGATTCGTTCCACAACCATTTATTTATATAAAAATGATTACGGCAATACAAAAAACAGTACAGTAAAAAGTATATGGTGTATACAGTACATGGCCAGAGGTCCGGGGCAATACGAGCAGTAAAAGTATCACAGTTTTTAATGTAAAAAAAAAGTGGAATTACACTCACAATGTTAAAAACAATATCCTTTGTTAAGGAGTCTGGTAATCATCCATGTTAAGCCGCTGGTGTATACAGTAAAGTTGCTGGTGTATACAGTAAAGCTGCTGCTGTATACATTACTGTATGTGGCCAGAGGTCCGGGGGCGTTGGTAGGGGTCAGGTGACGGGTGGCCCGATCCTCCTCAGCTAAGAAATGGGATTCCCGCAGTGTCTCCGTGGAGAAATCCAGGCTTCCCCAGTGATGTACAGGTGACCCTGCCCCCTCTGATGCAAGGGAAAAGCCGGGCTTCCCAAGTAATGTACGGGTGACCCCGCCTCCTCTGATGTAACAAAGGTTTCCGTTACATCAGAGGGGGCGGGGTCACCCGTACGTCACTGGGGAAGCCTGACGTCCCCCTTGCGTCAGAAGGGGGCGGGGTCAGGTGACGGGTGGCCCGTCCTCCTCAGCTAAGACAGGATTCCCGCAGTGTCTCCGTGGAGACAGAATGCGCTGCGCTGGACGTCATCGGAAGAAATCACCCATCGCTGGACCCCCGGAGAAGAGATCACCCATCGCTGGATAGCAAGAGTGGATTACCATCGCTGGAATCTTTTTTTTATTTTTAATAAAGGACTTTTCCCAACGGCGTCTGTGTGTTTTTAAACATTTTTTTTACACTTTCTTTGTGAAATTGTAGGGGTACTTTTGTACCCCCTTACCATTTCAAACGGGGGGGGGCGGGATCTGGGGGTCCCCTTGTTAAAGGGGGCTTCCAGATTCTGATAAGCCCCCCGCCCGCAGACCCCCACAACCGCCGGCCAGGGTTGGCGGGATGAGGCCCTTGTCCCCATCCACATGGGGACATGGTGCTTTGAGGGGTCACAGACCCCCAAAGCATCCTCCCAATGTTGAGGGCATGTGGCCTGGTACAGTTCAGGAGGGGGGGGCCGCTCTCGTCCCCCCCTCTTTTCCTGCGGCCGGCCAGGTTGCGTGCTCGGATAAAGGGTCTGGTGTGGATTTTTGGGTGGAACTCCACGCCATTTTTTTTTTATTTGGCGTGGAGTTCCCCTTAAAATCCATACCAGACCTGGGGTCTGGTATGGATATTTAGGGAGGACCCCACGTCATTTCTTTTTTAAAATTTGACCCGGGGTTCCCCTTAATATCCATACCAGACCTGAAGGGCCTGGTAATTGAATTTGAGGGGAACCCCACGCATATTTTTTTTTTTTTATCAATGACTTTCAATGACTGTTCTCTGTATTACGGGAGCCGACAATTCATTATAGCCGCAAGTGATTTTAAAAGATTTTTTTTTCCTGCAGAAATTACATTTTGTGCAGGGACAGTTCTAAGCACGGTAAACATGCGCCCCTTTACAGGCATACTATACACACCCCCCATGTACGAAATTTAAAGGAATATTACACTTTTATTGTTTCACTTTAAGCATTATTAAAATCACTGCTCCCGAAAAAAACGTCTGTTTTTAAAAGTTTTAGGTCTGTTCGCAGGTTCTGGTGTGAACCGAACAGAGGGGTATTGGGCTCATCCCTACTACGGAACAGCTACTCCCTATGCTATGGAGAAGTGGAGAGGGGAAGTACGGTTTCTGTAGTCCTGTCCTAGAGTGACAATGCTGCTCCTCCATAGATACAGTACAGTGAGTAAGCATCCCTATAGGACAAGAAGTGTGTTTCTGGTAGATTAACAAGTTGAAAATAAAGGAAAGAAAAATATGAAAATAAAACAAATTAAGGCCCCTTTCACATGTGGCGGAGCAGGTGGCAGGTGGGTGAAAGGTCCGTCTCCACTCACTGTGCAGAGACAAACCTTTGAGAGTTCCGCTCTCCTTTATGGGGAGATCAGAAGAAAATGGACAGCCTGTCCATTTTTATCCGATCCCATCCGATCTGACTCGCTGGACGGATGACGAACGTATCGCCATTCGTCTGTTTTCAGCGGATTTTGTCGGATCGGATGCCAGACTGGCCCTCCCCATAGAGGACACATGCCGCTGACATCCACCTCCCCATAGAGGACACATTTCCGCTGACATCCACCTCCCCATAGAGGACAATGGGTTTTCCGATCGGGTCCACCTGAAAAACGGACAGGTGGACCCGATCGGTCTGATCCTATGAAAGGGGCTTAATGCAGTCACCACATTTGGGGACTGCTAGACAAATAAATATTCCATTACCGGGGCATTTAGAAAAACATAAAACATGGCTTGGCCTCTTTAGCCCATTCATTTGCTAGAGCAAGCTAGATGTCATGTCTCCTTACACTAGTCCTGGAGATACATTTTTGATGTGTTTTTTTTTTTTTTCGTTTTGTTTTTTATCAGACACTTAAAAAGCTTTATACATTCACCAGCATTACCTCATTCAGCCTCATTATCCCTTTTGCAAATTAGTTTATTTGGCTGCAGTTCAAAAAACCTCTGCCATAGTTCTAGACTGATGTGTTCCCTTCCATCCTGCACACATTGTGATATTCCCTTTGAGCTTTTTTACCAGATCGTATGAGCTCATTTATTTTCTCCCTTCACCATTCCCTTAGTACCACTATTAAAATTAATATCTATTCCCAGTGGAGGAATTTTCCTGGAAAATCACTGGGTTTTACGCGTCAGGGCACATCACTGCTCTCTAATTAATATCAACAAACAGCTCTCTAAAAATAAAATAAAAATAATCAATGTTCCACTGGAGGGCCATCATTGTAATGATTACGGCAGTCTAGTGCAAACAAAGTCCAAGACGCAGATGCATAGAGAAACTTGGACATTCCACGTTATAAGGAAAGAAGGATTTTAGTAATATGCTAGTAGCAGCTGCAAGGATATAAAAAGGGGGCCTGATCATAACAACTGAAGAAAAGCAAAGTCGCTGGCTGAGTTGTGATGCACTCATCTCATTTTATTCTGTGGGAAAATTAAAGTGAACCTTTGCCCCTAGACTACGGACACTGAAGTTCCTACATATAATTTTACAAGCAATAAAATAGGTTTAAAACAAGCCAAACCTGACCTCTGTAGCTGCATGTACTATGAAGTAATTCATCCTCAAAGGTTTCTAGCATCTTACAGCACGTACTGTTTGTCTGCATTATAAGGTTAGCAGGATGGTCTCTGCTGCCAGAGAAAAAAAGAGGAGAGCAGCTGAGAGTTCAGTGCCTGTGCTGTGAACTTGGAAGACTTATTTCTCCACAATGCCTGCAGTTACAGTGGTCAGTGAGGGACTGTGTATATGTATAAACCTTGTGAGCTGTCAAAACTAAAAACCAAAAAATTTTAATTAAACCTATTTTCTCCACAGCACTTTCTAGTTCCTTGTGCATCAGTCAACTAGACTCCTCCCAGAGGAAGTCACAAGGTGTGACGAAACCAGTAGGAGGAGTCTGACTGACTGATGCACAAGGAACTAGGAAGTGCTGTGGAGAAAATAGGACAGGGGAAACGATGTACGCCGGGACTGCAGACCGTAATACAGGTGACCATTTCAACCCTTCACACCAGCACAGCTTAATGCGTTTTTTAAATATATTTAATGTGAATGTAATGTGATGAGTTTTTAGTTGCCATTAAATCTTTTTAAATTGAATTACACTATTGCACGTCTTTATTATTCCTTGTATGCATATGAGGTGATCTTTGAAAATACCAGATGGAAGTTGTGGCTTTATTGATCAGCGTTCTTACCAGAAGGTGGAGTGAATAAGGGATCTGTGCTTACCATTAACCAGCCACTATATGGATTATGACAATTAGGGATGGGCTGAACACCCCCGGTTCGGTTTGCATCCAGAACATGCGAACGGCCCGAAAGTTTGCGCGAACATTCAAACACCGTTAAAGTCTATGGGGCTAGAACGTGAGAAATCAAAAGTGTGAATTTTAAAGGCTAATATGCAAGCTATTGTCCTAAAAAGGGTTTGGGGACCCGGGTGCTGCCCCAGGGGATATATATAAATGGAAAAAAAGTTTTAAAAACGGACGTTTTTTCGGGAGCAGTGATTTTAATGATGCTTAAGGTGAAAAAATAAAAGTGAAATATTCCTTTAAATATCATGTCTGGGGGTGTGTCAATAGTATGCCTATAAAGTTGCACGTGTTTAGAACAGTCCCTGCATACGATGACATTTCTAAAGGAAAAAAAGTCATTTAAAACTGCTTGAGGCTTTAATGTAATGTCGGGTTCCGGCAATATGGATGAAAATCAGTGAGACAAAAAGCATGGGTACCCCAACCCCCCACCCCACCCAGCCCATTATCAGGCCCTTTGGGTCTTGTATGGATATTAAGGGGAACCCGGCACCCAAATTAAAAAAGAAAAGGCGTTGGGCCCCCAGGCCCTATATACTCTGAACAGCAGTATACAGGCGGTGCAAACAAGACAGGGACTGTAGGTTTGTTCTTATGTAGAATCTGTTTGTAATTTGGAACAGGTACATTTTGTAAGTGTAGCTCCAGGCAAAAAAACTATTTTAAAGCTTTTTGGAAAATATAGGGAAGGGTTATCACCCCTGTAACATTTGTTTTGCTGTCTGTGTCCCTGTTCAGAAGATTTCACCTCACTTTCTGTCCCAATAACAATTGGATTTTGAAAATTTGGGGTTTTTAAGGGAAACAAAGATTGGTGATAAATCAGTGGAGGAGAAACCTTTTTCCCATATTAACTCTTACAGGAGAGAATTTCCCTTCCTAGGGGTAGATTTCCTCTCACTTCCTGTTGTCTCCCTCCGTTTATAAGTAGGAGTCGTTTGTAAGTCGGATTTTTGAAATTAGGGGACCGCCTGTATATATATATACGGAGTTTATTTGAAAAATTTCCCTTTTACAAGCCCGATAGGTCTAACTCTCCAAACGGAAACGGTGGGTGAGAAAAGGGGCCGATCATGTACCTCGGTCAAGTCGTTTTGTAGTAGGGTTTACTGATGGCTTCCTCGTCGGTGGCTGCTGACAGCAGGTTTTTGCACTCGTGGGTGGTGTCGGGGAGTGTGATAAGCCCCGTGTGAAAGCCTGTGGTGAGCCTTGTACCAGAAAGGCTGCTAGTGAGGGTGACGGGTAGGTGAGGTGAGGTAGGACTGCAGCATCCGATATCAATACGGCTTAGTCAGGCTGAGCTGAGCTTATTGATCCCCCGCAGGTGATCTGGGGTGGGCTTTGCGGCAAATGAGGCAGACGTGGAGGAGTCTGCAACTGAGAAGTTGCAATCCCCAAATCGGCGCTCCCTCCTAATGTTCGTCGGGCCGTCCGAGTCTGTCCTCCTGGGGGGGTGTGGTGGGGTTTGGTCTGAATACTGGGATGTGTGCGGGGCTATACCATCGGGTTCTGAAAACACCAATTGGCGGTGTGGTGGAGGATTGGCAGTTTAGCGCACAGTGGGGAGCGGAGGCCGGCGAAATGGCGACAGAAGAGTTCGGTGTCGATGGCGCTAGTCCGTGGTTGCCTGAAAACTGACTGAGCTTGGCTGCTGCCTTTGCTGAAAAGGAGCGATGGTAGTCGTAGCAA
Organism: Lithobates sylvaticus; assembly: GCA_028564925.1. Lineage (NCBI taxonomy): Eukaryota > Metazoa > Chordata > Amphibia > Anura > Ranidae > Lithobates > Lithobates sylvaticus. Next base: position 488,661,114 of record CM053030.1, on the reverse strand, counting down.
GGCGCTGCCTCCGTACTTGTACCCTAAAATCTGTAGCATGAGGTAGAGGTCTAGTTCTTCCCTCCTGTCGGGGGTTTGATGGAACAGATGACATCCCCGAAACATGCCGGAAAGCAAGTACGAATTCCGTCACCGGAGCTTTCGTGTAAGCCTGTGGTCTTTTGCCTTCAAGATAACGGAAACGTCGCCCCCCAAGCGTAGGCCTTGTTCTCTGTGACATCGTGTACCGCGATCAGAAGGATGCCAGGTTGACGTCGCGGCCAATCTAGTATTTCCTTCCTGATGTTTGCCGGGATTAAGATGTGGGGGGTAAACAGAAAAAACCGGCGTGGGGCGTAGCTGTAACGCATGAGGCGGGGGTGGCGGGGGCGGCAGCTGTGGAGTGGGGGTTCCTTGCTGGAACTCCAAGGTCCCACTCTGGCCCTGGGACATCAGAGAGGTCGTAGATAGAGAGGAGACCAGCGTGGTGAAGTTGGGACCCTGCCGAGGCAATTGTCTGTAGTGATGCCTGAGTGTCTGTGGGGTTGGTGGGGATGGGATGGGAACAGTTAGTCTGTACAGTTCGCTTTCCTTGGCCGTGATGGGGTAGGGGATGTTCCTGCGCTCAGCTCAGCTTGAGAGTCTGGATGGTCCAAGCTCTGAAGGCTTGAGAGGAGTTGTCTGCCGGACCCGCTTCGGTGGGGGGGTGATGGGGCGGGGGAGTGAAATCGTCGCTGCTGGCCAGAGACATGGCGTCTGCTAGAATAAAAGAGGGGGGGGGGGAAGGAGGGGGGGGGATGCATGTTTGTATCGAGTTCTCTTTTTTTTTTTTTGATTTGAAGGGCAGGAGAGCAAATATATATGTATGTGGCTGTGGCAAAAAAAGGGGGAGGAGGGGGGGCAGGGTGGGAAAACCTGTGTGACAGGTCTTTGCGCGCGTGCGCTGAGTGGGATGTTCCATGGGCCTAAAACTCGGGGGAGGGGGTGCATGACACCCGAGGTGAGCCAGGAGGTGACTGGCCGGATGGTTGGATGCTGGGTGTCCGTTCTGTGCTCGGTCGGAATGGTTAACCAGGAGCCCCCCCAGGGCGTTAACTAGGGGTACTGGGGGGGGAGTGGCTACTGGTTGGATGCTAAGTAGGAATGTTTATATATATATATATATATATATATATATATATATATTAAATGAACTGCAGCTCACTGAGTCACCTGCCTGAAAGTTTCTTTGAACACGTACTCCAGGAATGGCCTACAATCAGGTATAGGCTTGGCTAGACTATATATATATACAAGCCTGTATATATATATTAAATGCACTGCAGCTAGCTAAATCAACTGCCTGCCTGAAGTATATTAGAAACAGTACAGTAGGAATGGTCTGCAGTGAGATTAATCTAAACTGTATACAGTGTATAAATATATATATATATATATATATATATATATATATATATATATATATATATACAAAGCCAGGATGTATATATATATATATATATATATATATATATATATATATATACTAAATACACTGCAGCTAACTGTATCGCCTGCCTGAAGTATATTAGCAACAGTACACCAGGAACGGTCTGCAGTGAGATCTAGCTAAACTGTATACAGTGTATATATATACACAAAACCGGGATGCATATATATATACTAAATATACACTGCAGCTAACTGAATCGCCTGCCTGCTCAAACTAAATGAAATGACACTCTCTCTGCCTCTATCTGTCTCTCTCTGTCTCTCTCTTAACAACGCCACCAACACACTACACACATGGCCGTGCAGGCGGCCTTATATAGTGCGGGGTGTGGACTTAACCCCCTGAGCACCCTGCCTTTGGCCAATTATGGCTCTCTTGGCTGACGATGCTGTGATTGGCGAAAGCATGCTGGTCATAGTGCATGATTGGCCAATTATCAGCCAGCAATGCACTGCGATGATGCAGTGCATTATGGACCGTGACACGTCGCTCAAATCTGGCGCAAGTGGCCCATAATGTTCGATCTTCGTCGAACGATCGAACAGCCGATGTTTGAGTCGAACTCATGTTCGACTCGAACAGACAGCCCATGCCTAGTGACCATCTAAGCTGTTACCATTTACATCGGGCTTGTTTTTAAAGCCCTTAAGGTGAGGACATACCTGAAGGGGGAGAGTGCACATTGCATGAAGACACCATTTGTTTCACTTATTCCTTTGATATGTTTATGGACTTTTTCTTGCTTATCAATATTGTTGATTGTGTATATACACACACACTGAGCACTTGCACTATCAAATTGGGGAGAGTTTACTTAATATCTTATTATCTGTTTATTTATTATATATTATCATTTTTAGAGGTTTAGTATATTGCATAATATTTAGCGCCGCACATTGGGTATATAAGTGAGGGAATGTGTGTTATGTGATTTTAAGTATATGTAGTTACTTTTATTAGCATAGTCTGGGCATGGCTGTGGGAGAGATAGTGCCTCATTGTTGGTTTCAGTGCCAGTGGCAGGATGTATGCCCCACTGTTAGTGTCAGTGGGAGGAACAGTGCCCCATCACTGGTATCAGCAGGAAAAATAGTGCCCAATTGTTGGTACTTGTGGGAACAATAATGACCCATCAATAGTATCAGTAGCAAGAAATATGCCCCACTGTTAGATTCAGTGGGAGGAATAGTGCTTCGTATCAGTGGGAAGAATAGTGCCCCAAGGGTTGGATAAAGGCTAGCAAAGGGCCACATCTGGCCCGGGGGCTGCAGTTTGGAAACCACTCAACTAACCAGTAAAAACTCTGACCACACTATCCTGATGAAGACACCCTGAAAGCTTGCAGTTGTAATCAAGTAGGTTGCCCAATAAATAAGTGATGTCAGTAAATAAATATTCCTACTTCTACCATGTGCTAACACAGCACAACACTCAATGGGCCTTCAGTTGGGGAAGTCAGGAACATCTGGCCTGCATATTCACAATACTCAGTTATTGGTGTTCAGAGAACACCACATTGCTAACAATAAAGAAGGTATAAGCAGCTGTGTTGTCGGATGTGTTGCAACTATGCGGTAGTGAAAATTCTATGTGCAATTTATGCATTTTAAGGCAGAATTGAAAGTTTTACTGATGTGTTCCTTATACAGTGCCTTCAAAATGTATTTATACTGCTTGACATTTTTCACAATTTGGCATGTTTCAACCAAAAATGTAAATGTATCACATAAAAAGTGGCACATAATTGTGAGGTGGAAGGAAAATGATAAATGGCTTTCAAAATTTTTTACAAATAAATATCTGAAAAGTGTGGCGTGCATTTGTATTCAGCCCCCCTGAGACAATACTTTGTAGAACCACCTTTCACTGCAATTACAGCTGCAAGTCTTTTTTGGGGATGTCTCTACCAGCTTTGCACATCTTGAGAGTGACATTTTTG
>CM053030.1:488593090-488657212 GCA_028564925.1 Lithobates sylvaticus | reverse complement strand
GAGATACAGTTGTGTTCAAAAGTTTGTATACCCTATGGCTATATATATGAAAATATGGCTGATCATGTCTTTTATTTAAAGATTGTGATCATATGAAGCAATTTATTATCACACAAATCACCCAAATGGCCCTGATGTTTCCATACCCTGGAATGTTTGGCCTTGGTACAGACACACAAGGTGACACACACAGGTTAAAATGGCAATTAAAGGTTAATTTCCCACACCTGTGGCTTTTTAAATTGCAATTAGTGTGTGTGTATAAATAGCCAATGAGTTTGTTAGCTCTCACATGTATGTACTAACCAGGCTAGACACTGAGCCAGGGGGAGCAGAAAAAACCGTCAAAAGACCTGCATAACAAGGTAATGGAACTTTATAAAGATGGAAAAGGATATAAAAAGATATCCAAAGCTTTGAATATACCAGTTAGTACTGTTCAATCACTTATTAAGAAGTGGAAAATTTGGGAATCTCTTGATACCAAACCAAGGTCAGGTAGACCAAGAAAGATTGCAGCCACAGCTGCCAGAAGAATTCTTCAAGATACAAATAAAAACCCATAGGTAACCTCATGAGAAATACAGGCTGCTCTGGAAAAAAATGGTGTGGTTGTTTCAAGGAGCACAATATGCTGATACTTGAACAAAAATGAGCTGCAAGGTGGAGTTGCCAGAAAGAAGCCTTTACTGTGTTAGACATTTGTGAACAAGATCTTTACATACACCAGCATTTATATGATGGTGTCATCTCGTCTCCAGCATCTCAGTCTAGGAGCTGATAATAAATACCTGGAAGTGCTACACTTTACATTATTTAGCATGCATGCTTTTATTATGAAAAAAGTATATGTGTATATATATAATATATATATATATATATATATATATATGTATATGTATACACACACTATATTGTTAAAAGCGTAGGGATGCCTGCCATGACACGCACATGAACTTTATTGGCATCCCAGTCTTAGTCCGTAGGGTTCAATATTGAGTTGGCCCCCCTTTGCAGCTATAACAGCTTCAAGTCTTCTGGGAAGGCTGTCCACAAGGGTTAGGAGTGTATCTATGGGAATGTTTGACCATTCTTCCAGAAGCGCATTTGTAAGGTCAGGCACTGATGTTGGACGAGAAGGCCTGACTCGCAGTCTGCACTTTATGCACTGGTCCAAATCATTTGGTGGAGGGGGGATTATGGTGTGGGGTTGTTTTCAGGGGTTGGGCTTGACATCTTAGTTCCAGTGAAGGGAACACTTAAGGTGTCAGCATACAAAGGCAATTTGAAAACTTCATGCTCCCAACTTTGTGAGAACAGTTTGAGGATGGTCCCTTCCTGTTCCAACATGACTGCACACCAGTGCATAAAGCAAGGTCCATAAAGACATGGATGAGCGAGTTTGGGGTGATGCTGATGTTTTGAAGGCAAAGGGTGGTCACACGATTAACACTATTTCTGAAAACATTCTAAATTTGCAGCATTTTTTCACACCTGCCTTTATATATATATATAAAATATAAATATAAATGCTACGTCCACTATTAAGGTGGACCTGAACTCAAGAAAAAGATTTGCTATGTTATAGGGAAAAGCTAGAAAAGTTGGTTGTGCCTAAGCATTACACTGAAAAGTATACATTTTGTCTTTAATTCCTACTAAAAAATAGCAGTGCATTTCCTTGTACTGTATGTGAGGGTGCCTAGGCACCCCTAGGCCTACAGCCACATAACTCTATAGCTACAGTGTGAGATATCCGCAGTTCTGCTTCTGACTGTCAGTCAGAGGACATTGAAAGTGAGATTTGGCGATATCAATACTGTGCTGCTCACTTTTATCCTTGCGTGGCGTTTTCCTGCAAAAATGACACTTGTGCAGGGACAGTTCTAAGCATGGGAAAACATGCGCCCCTTCACATACTATACACACCCCCCAGGTACGAAATTTAAAGTATTAGACTATTATTGTTTCATTTTAAGCATCATTAAAATCACTGCTCACGACCGTTTTTAAAACTTTTTTTTGCATTGATGCACTTTAATAGGGTTCTAAAGTTCACACAAAACTTTAGGTCTGTTTGCAGGTTCTGGTGCGAACCGAACAGGGGGGTGTTCGGCTCATCCCTATACGGGACGCGTCCTCCAACTGAGTCTCCAAGCTCTTCCAGAGATACCAGCCTTGTTGCTCGGTCCTCTCCTGGAAAAGTCCTCCCCTGGATCCTCCAGTTGCTTGGCTTCTCCCCGCAGGCAAGACAGCACAGGACCACCCCTAGATCAGTAGGCCCCAAGACTTCTGGGCCTACCCTTTAGTTGCGAAGCCCCGGGCCAGCCTGCCCCGAGACCTAGAAATAAGGCAGCACACGCCTCAGGCCAGGAGGGCCACGAGGTCGGGAATAACAAACCCCAAGAAATGGCACCTGTACCTTAAATACCCTTACCCAGAATGCACAGTGGGTAGACCACTCCCACCGGGCTGTTTCTGAGTAAAAAGGGTACCCAATGCATTCAGCCTGTTGCATTTCCAACACCTACCGGTGGTGACAGCGACACCAACGGCCAAGTGGAAACTAGCACAACCCAGCTGAACTGGTACAGAAACCAGAACTTTGCATAATTAGTCTGAGCCCAACTGCAGCTTCAGACAAACTTAAATTTACAAAAATAATGGCGTCTGCTCATTAGGAGCAGGGCGCTACATATATATATATATACAAATTTTTTTCAATACATAATATCCCATATACAGTACATTTGGTAGTGAGGTTTTGGGAATTGGGAACAGAACAAGCTTTAAAAGTGTCAGTGTTCCCCTGTGGGACTCGGTTAAATTTTGCTTGCTGCTAAAAGCAAACTGGAGATAACAGTACATAGCTGCAGGGTCCGCTTGCTGCTGTGCAATAAAAAATCGCAGACTTTACACTGGTTTTAATGAGCTTGAATAGGATTTAGATTTACGAAGTTGCATTGCATTTGTTTTGTTCACAAGGGAATTTCAAAAGTTAAAGGTTAACGGCCTGGAAATGTTCCATGGTGCGTGCGTTCAATAGTGCAGCACAATACGTACAATGTGTAGCATCCATTATTTTTTGTGGGACAGCACCTGCTGTATAAAAGAAAAAATAGATAAATACACACAGATAGAGATAAGTGATAATAATCATAAAAAAGACTCTAAAAGACTAAAATTGTATTTTAGTACAGCTAGTGATTGTTAACCTCTTCCTGTCTGTCCTGGGCCTACATGGAGGTCTACCTGATCGTGATGGGGTGTCACAGTGGTCACATGGTCGGGATCTGGCCCCGCTGATTCCCAATCATCAGTACAGATTTATGCCTGTACACACGATAGGATTTTCCGACTACAAATGTTGGATGTGAGCTTGATGTCGGAAAGTCTAAAGCCCCATACACACGGTCGGAAAATCCGACCACCAAATCCATCGGACACATTTTGTCCGACACTGGTGTTGCATACACACGGTCGGACAAAGTTGTCGGAAAATCCGATCATTCTGAATGTGGTGACGTTTGTTGCCTACGACGGGACTACGTAGAGGCTAGTAGCCAATAGCTTTGGTCTTGTAATGTGATCTGAGCATGCGTGGCACTTTGTCCGTCGGAATTCGCTACACACGATCGGAATTGGTGTGATCGGACTTTGTTGTCGGAAAATTTATCCAGCAGGAGATAGAACTTTGTCCGTCGGACAATCCGATGTAAACTGTCCGATGGTGCCTACACACGGTCGGAATTTACGACAACATTGTCCGATAGGACAGAGTCCATCGGAAAATCCGACCGTGTGTATGGGGCATAACTGTGTGTAGGCTCCATAGAACATTTGTTGTCGGAATTTCCGCCAACAAATGTTTGAGAGCAGGTTCTCAAATTTTCCGATCGTGTGTACATAAGTCCAACGCACAAAAGTCCACGCATGCTCGGAATCATGCAGACGAGCAGCACTGGCTATTGAACTTCATTTTTCTCGGCTCGTCGTACGTGTTGTACGTCACCGCATTCTTGACGTTCGGAATTTCCGACAACATTTGTGTGACCGTGTGTATGCAAGACAAGTTTGAGCCAACATCCTTCGAAAAAAAATCCACGGTTTTGTTGTCGGAAAATCCTATCGTGTGTACAGGGCATAGGAGCTGTCTCTGAAAGCTCAGCCTTCTGTGCCGGGAGTGCTCAGTGAGCGCACTCTCAGCACCGAAATCTATGCCGCCCATAGATACATATGTGTGGCTCCTCTCTGCTGCTGCAATATGCATTATATGGGCAGCAAGAGGTTAAAATATATTTAGCCACTTCAGCCCCAGAAGGATTTACCCACTTCATGACCAGGCCATTTTTTGCGATATGGCACTGCATTACTTTAACTGACAATTTTTTTTTTTTTTATCCAAAAAACAAGTTTATTGAAAAAACTAGCACAAAGTAAACAAAAGCATACACCGAACGTACATCATTATCTCTTCACCATTACAGTCATAGTAAACAGTTGTTGCACACATTTTCTTTCCTTTAACAGCAGTGTCGCCAATCCCCGCCAGCCCGCTCCAGCCCCTTACATCCACAGTATACTTAAAAAGCTTAGCCCAATGTGCATTTCTGAGTTTCTACCAATATTTTTGCTTAAGCCAGTATTCTGGCCATTACTAGATCCACCGGGGCAAGCCCCGGAACATCCAGCCACGGCCCCCATAATTTCTCAAATTTTTGGGCGCATCCCCTATGTTGGAAAATTATCTTTTCTTTTCTAAGCATATCACCCATTGTGTTGATCCATTCTTTAAGGGTAGGTGGGTCTTCTGATATCCAGTGAGTCATTATTAATTTCCTTGCTAAGAAAAGGGATCTAATAGTGGCCACTCTCGTGCTTTCCTCCCATTCTAGCTCCTCCAACACATTAAGAAGGCAGTGTTTTGGATCAGGAGGTAGTGAGATTTGAAATACCCTGTTTATGGTATCCACCACCCCTGTCCAGTAGGGGTGTAATTTGGGGCACCTCCACAGAAGGTGGATCAAATCTCCGTGGTCTCTCTTACATCTCGTGCACAGTGGTGTAGGTCGCAAGCCCATAGCAAACAGTCTGTGTGGCGTATAGTACACTCTTAGCAGCAGATATAGTTGTGAAACTCTCTGTGATATATTCAGGGAGCATGAGAGTACCGCCTGTAGGGCCTCCTCCCATTGCTCCCCGTCAAGCCTGCCAACCTCCCCCTCCCACTTGGCCAGCATCCGTAGGGGGTGTTTATCCAGAAAGTTCCCTAGTAGCATGTTATAGCATGTTGATATAAACCCCTTAGTACTGGTGGCCCTTGCAATCATTTTAAAGACCGGAGTCGGGCATAGGGCCCAGTCTTCTGATCTGCTTTGGGCCGTTATAGCATGTTTTAACTGTACATAGTAAAATCTCATGGAGTGCGGTAAACCAAACTGTTCCTGCAAAGTTTCAAAGGTGTGCATGTTCCCATTGTGAAATATCTGCTTAAGGTAAACTATCCCATAGCTCTTCCATAGCTTGCCATGCTGTAGTTTGGCCAATTCTGGGTATGAGTCATTATTCCAGACAGGGCTAAAGTCTGTGTATCCATTCACCCCCTGCAAACTTCTAGTTTTGTTCCAAATCTTTTGGATAAGATTGTAGGTCGGGTAGCGCTTATTAGGTTTGCTAAATGCCTGAGACTCCAAAGCTGACTGTATTGAGTCCCCTTTTACTGTGTGTGCCATCACTAGTTCTGAGGAGGCCCGGGTCCCCCCCTCTTCTCCTGCATCCGCATGGATTGTGCCTATTAATTGCTGTAGCTGCGCGGCAACATAATATAGCCAGGGGTTCGGGAGGGCGAGTCCCCCCGCGTCTTTTGGGCGCTGGAGGTGCTCTAGTTTAATTCTAGGTGCTCGGTTTTTCCAGATTAGCGTACGGAACAGAGAATTAACAGTCCTAAATGTCTTTAGCGTCACTACTGTCGGGGCATTATGCAGCACATAAAGCAGTTGGGGCATGAGAATCATTTTTATTAGGTTCACCCTGCCTGCAACCGACAGGCAGAGTGAATTCCATGTTTTAATCCTGTCCCTAAACTTTTGTAACAGTGGGGCTATATTTAATTTTCCATAGTCGGTAATTTTGGGTGTCACCTGAATTCCCAGATAGCGAAAATTAGTAGTTGTAGGTACTATACTAGACGACGGGGGCGTCCCCCCCTCATCTATTAACATGAGGGAAGACTTTGACCAGTTTATCCGCAAACCAGAGTACCTGCCAAAGTCTCCCACTGTGGCCATTACCTCTGTCAAAGAGCCCTCCACATCTCCGAGCAGGATCATAGTGTCATCGGCGTACAACATTATTTTCTCCTGCTCGTCTCCATATTTAAAGCCCACTATGTCTGGGTTGGCCCTTACTTTTATAGCTAGGGGCTCAATGGCTAGTGCAAAAAGCAGGGGTGACAAAGGGCACCCCTGTCGTGTGCCTCTACCCAATGTGAAGGTTTTGGATACTGCCCCTGAGGATCGAATGGCTGCTTGTGGATTATGATATAGCAGGCGCACCCAGGAGATGTAACGGGCGCCAAATCCGAAGCGCCCGAGAATTTCCCATAAGTACTCCCACTCAACGCTATCGAAAGCCTTCATAGCGTCCAGTGAGAGCAAAGCCCTCTGTCCCACATTTTGCGCTGAGGATTGCATGTTCAGGTATAGCCTTCTTAAATTGACAGCCGTCGATTTATTGGGCATGAAGCCAGCCTGGTCAGGGTGTATGATGCTTTCGATGGCTCCGTTCAGCCTAATCGCCAGCATCTTGGCTAGTAGTTTGATATCGCTCTGTAAGAGAGATATAGGCCTATACGAGCCAGGTTCTAGGGGATCCTTTCCAGGTTTCAGTATGAGGACTATGTTAGCGGTTGCCATGGAGTGGGGCAAAGCTCCCCTCTCCCTGGCCTCATTAAACACTGCCAGAAGCCCGGGAAGGAGCGTGTCGGCATATTGCTTATATACCTCCATGGGTATCCCGTCCGCCCCTGGTGCCTTGCAGTTGGGAAATTCCGCTAATGCGTACTGCAGTTCTTCTAGGGTGAAGGGGGCATCTAGTGCCCTCCTCTGTTCGGTCGTAAGTTGTGGAAAGTCAATGTCCTGTAAGTAATCTGTAAGCTCTTGTCGTGTATATTGCTCGGTCGGGAGGTAAAGAGTCTCGTAGAACTTGGCCAGTTCCGCTAAAATTAAATCGGGAGAATTGACAACCCCACCCCCTGCCGTTTTTATAGCACCAATAGACGGGGCTCGTTGTTGGGAATTGGCAATCCTAGCCAACATGCGGCCCGTACTCTCACCCACCTCAAAGAATGCCAGTTTAGAGAAAAATAGTTTTTTTTCCGCCTTGGAGGATAGCAGCCGCTCATAAGCTGATTGAGCCGACTGCCATGCCTCCCTGGCAGCTTCTGTTGGGGTACTGACGTATGTCTCCTCCAGAGCCTTTACCTGTTTTTCAAGGTCTTCTCTGAGCCCTGAGGAGTTCTTTTTAACCTTAGTGATTTCAGAAATTAGCAGTCCCCGCAAATAGGCCTTGAAGGCGTCCCACTGTGTAGCCGGTGAGTCAACAAATTCCTGGTTCCTCAAGAATTCCCCCATGCTCCGTTCCATCTCGTCATGGGCCAGAAACAATTTTAGCCAGAAGGCGTTAAATTTCCATGGGGGTCTTGGAAGTGTGGGCATGGTGGATGTAATCAAGTTGATCACCATATGTGAGTGGTCTGATACGGATCGAGGCCTGTATGACACTTCTGAGATGGATGGGAGCATGGCCGGGTTACCCACTGCAAGATCAATTCTCGACAGCGTGCCATGGGTTTTGGAGAAGCAGGAAAATTGCCTAATCCCCGGGTGTTTCAACCTCCAAATATCCGTCCACCCCACTTCAGTTATCAATCTCTGCAATGGCGACTCCCTCGATGTGGCAGAGACCCCTGCGTTCGGGTGTCTGTCCATACAGGGACTCAGCCAGCAGTTAAAGTCACCCACTATCAATAGCGGCAGATCCGGCCTCCCCTCCAAATAGGTCAGCAGCAGCCGAATCACCGCCACCGAGAATGGTGGGGGTATGTACACACATGCCAAAATACAGTACAATATGCCCACTCGACAGTGCAGGAAGACAAACCTGCCCTCTGCATCAATACATACATCAATTTCCTGGAAGTCTATCGAGTTATGTATCATTACACTCACACCCCGGGAGTAAGAGGTATGAGTGGAATGGTATGCCTTTCCCACCCATGCATATCTAAGACAGCTTTTCGTATCCTTGGTCAGATGCGTTTCCTGCATGCACAATATCAAAGGGTGGTATTTCTTCAAACAGGAAGAAATCATCATCCTCTTAAGTGGGGATCCGAGACCCCTCACGTTCCAGGATACGACTGGTATTTCAGCCATTGGGTATCAACACGTATAATGTCAGTATGGGCCGTATCTTGCATCCGGCACCGGTAGAGGTGTACAGTATGACCAGGGCTAAGGGTAAGGGCTGTATATGAAAAAGCCAGACGGCTGGAGCCGGGCCAGGGTAGTCTACTATCAGTTTAGTGCATTCAGCTAGTGCAAGACTGTTAAGTTGCAAAGTACATCTTAGTGGGTACCATGTTCGGTGCAAGCGACAAAAATGTGCAAATACAAAAACCCAGGCTGCCAACATGGCATGTTCCTGGGGAAAAAACTAAAAACAACAAAAAAGAACCTTTCGGTCGTGTGTTACCCCTCTCCGGGGTGGAAAACATTTCTTCTTGCCTTCTTCACAAGATAGCTCACTGTATGCAGGTCAGTATAATGTCTCCCAGCAGCTTGGTGTAAGGATGGTTCCCGTGAGAGTATGTGAGCCGTCATATGAACAAAAACATCAGAGGCAATGGATAAAATAACAATAGACTCATACCTCTCAGCATTCAGTGGATCGGAAAACGTGTGCATAGATCTCAAATGGTTAAAGGGGAACCTCCTCAGCTTCAAAGAAGAATAAGTGAGCAACAAACAGAAACCGGAAAAAGAAAAAAAAAAAAAAAAAAAAAGGGGGGGGGGGAAGGGGGGTAAAATCCCCCAAGCGGAGAATAATCATCAGTGGAAGTTTCAGCCGGGTCCTCTTCCCTCTTCCTCTCTGTCACGGTGACGAAGGGCCTGCTCGTTTCGGTCCAGCCACATTGCCGCCTCCTGTGCCAGTTCAAAGAAGTGTGACTGTCTGTTTGCTGTGACTCTAAGTTTTGCAGGGTAGAGCATAGCATAGGGCAGCTGCAGAGCTCTCAGACGCCTCTTTACATCCGAGAACTTGGCTCTTGATCTCTGCACCTCGGCCGAAAAGTCAGGGTAAAACGACACTCTGACCCCATTCACCATGATGTTGGCTTTTTCACGGGCATTTCTTAGTACCGCCTCTCTGTCTCTATAGTGCAGAAGTCGGGCAAGGATAGGTCTGGGGGGTGCCCCCGGCTGTGGCGGGCGTCCCGGTGTGCGGTGAGCTCGTTCCACCGTAAAGAAGGGGGAGAAAGCCTCCTTGCCAAATAGCTCAATCAGCCAGGTCTCCACAAAGGCAGTAGTGTCCCTGCCCTCTGTTTTCTCAGGCAGTCCTACTATGCGGACATTGTTGCGTCTTAGGCGGTTCTCAAAATCCTCTGCTCTCTTGGATGTGTCGCTGGCAAGTTGATGGGCCGCATGAGCCTCTCGAGCAACTGGTGGGAGTCTGTCCTCAATCTCACTGACTCTGTTTTCCACAGCCGTTGTGCGCTCCCTAATCTTCTGCATATCTTGCCTTAACAGGGAGACATCCTCTCTCAGGCCCCCAAACTGTTCTTTTAGATTGTTTACAGAGGCTGTGCACACATGTACAGCTCTGAGGATTTCTGCAAGGGATGGTTGCTCTGCTGCCTCATGTTCAGTGTCAGGGGAGGGGAGGGGGGGCTGCACATGCTGGGCTTCAGGATCTGCACCTTTAGCAGTGTGCTGAGTATATTGTGTCACAGTCCCAATGTTAGGCCCATGTTCTGGCCCTGCAGACCCCCCAGCGTCCCTGTCCTGCTGTCCCCCCAGCTTCTGGGTGTAAAATAACATATCCCTCGGGTGTTCCTTACCCTGGGACTTCTGTGAGCTCTTTGCAAGTGGTCCTTTGAGCTTGTCACTGCTCCTCGGTGTGCGCTGTGCCAGGGCCGCGGGTCCGCCATCTTGGATTTCGGAGGGCATTCTTTCCTCCTGTTTTTTAGCTTTCCCTCTAGTGCAGAGGGCCGGTGGGTGGTCCGGGAGGGTGAGGGGGTCGTTATCCCTCAGGAAAGCCGTTTTGTGGCCGCGGATCGCTGCTGGGAGAGGATCAAAAGCAAGGTCCTTGAGAGGAGCTGTGAGTCTCACTGCTGCTCACATGCCGGTCCAGGCCACGCCCCGTGTTTACTAACTGTGTGGGGGGATGGGCTGCTTGGGACAACACACAGATCTGTCTTCCTGCATAGCAGAAGAAAGACAGGATCTCTGTGTGGTCCCCTGACAGAACGGAGATCTGCCTTGTTTACACAGATCCTGGTTCTGTCACTGTGGGGAACGATCGTGGGCAGCCGGCAGACACCGAGTCCAGCGGACCTGCTGATTGGTTTCCCCGCTGGCCAATGGGCACGTGCCCACAGAGCGCCTTGACGAGCCCGAAGCACAGCTATGGCGACTCGCGCAGCCGAGCCAACCTGCCACAATATAACTGCGGTGCCTGGTTGGCAAGCTATTAAAGCCCAAAACTTTTTTCTTTAGCTTTGGATAGTGTTAGGACCTCTGTCAGTCTTTTTTTCTTGATATGTGTGTGCCATTGGGGACATTTCCCTTCACTTCCTGTCATGTAGACACAACATCTCTCCCGAGTGAGGGAATTCGCCTAGTGTCTCCATTGGAAAAAAAAAGTGAATCCCTCTTCTTTGTCCCTCTTTGGGGACAAAGACAGCAATAAAAAACCTGACAGGGGTTCTAACCGCTCACATCTCTACAGAAAACAAAACAAAGAAAAGTCTTGGCTTTACATACACCTTAACCAGTTGCCGACCGCCCCAGTACATGTACTGCGGGACGGCGGCTCCTACAGGCAGAATAACGTACCTCTAAGTCATTCTGCTATTCTGGGTCTGGGGCCTGCGCCGCCGGCGACTCGCTCCCACTGTGGTTGGACACTGCGGGAGCCAATCAGCTGGTCCGGCGGACTGGATGGCATCCGGTGATCTTTTGTGACACAGGCAGAATGGCGATCTGCCTATGTAAACAAGTGTGCATTCTGATCCTGCCATTCTATGGTCCATGTGTTAACTTTACTCATTGAATACTGTACTGATTGTTTTTCTATTGTATCTATAGATCTTGTGCACCCTTTTCTTCCTCCCTGAAGAAGGAATATACAAAACATTCCCGAAACGCGTTGGATTTTGGGTTCAGCTGTGACCACCTTGAAGTCTGTTGGGCCATTACTCCATCTTGGCCGGCTCGGTATTACAGCCTACCTCACGAATTGGGTGCTTGTTTTGTATTTTTGTATTTATTTATATCATCCTGCTATGCTTCTATGTATTTTACTGTCTGTCTTTTGGGAATTGTTTTTACTTTATGTGACCAATAAACTTTTCTATATTTTATACCTTTGTAAAACTCTTTCACACTCCCCTAACCTGCCAGTAAGTCCACGTTGGGGCAATTTCCTTTCTAGTTATGTAAACAAGGCAGATCGCCATTCTGTGACGATGAAAGGCAGTGATCTTTTGTTTCTGCTAAGCAGGAACACAGGTCTCTGCCTTTCCACAGTTAAAGCACCCCCCCACTCACAGTTAGGAAGCACTCCCAGGGAACACATTTAACCCCTTAATCACCCCTGATGTTAACTCCTTGCCTGCCAGTGTCATTAGTACAATAACAGTGCACATTTTTAGCGCTGATTACTGTAATAATCTCACTGGTTCCCAAAAAAGTGTCAAAAATGACAGATGTCCGATCTGTCCGCTGCAATGTCGCAGTCTTGCTAAAAATCGCAGATCACCGCCTTTACTAGTAGAATTTTTTTTTTATAAAAATGCCATGAATCTATTCCCTTTTTGTAGATGCTATAACTTTTGCGCAAACCAATCAATATACGCTTATTGCTATTTTCTTTTTATACCAAAAAAATATGTAGAATAATACATATCGGCCTAAACTGCGGAAGAGTTTTACATTTTTTTGGGGATATTATAGTAAAAAAATATTGTTTTTTTTTTAATTGTCAGTCTTGTTTTGATTATAGCGCAAAAAATAAATACGGCAGAGGTGATCAAATACTACCAAAAGAAACCTCTATTTGTGGGAAAATACGGACATAAATCTTGTTTGGGTACAGCGTCACACGACCGTGCAGTTCAAAGCGACACAGTGCAGTATCGCACAAAATGGCCTGGTCATTAAGGGGGTAATTCCTTCTGGTCCTTAAAGAGGAAGTAAACCCTGATGGGTTTTACTTTCTCTTTTGCTCGCTGCAAAGTCTGCAAATGAAAAGCATAATGGGCTAGTATGCATCGCATACTAGCCTATTATTTGCCACTTACCTGGAAAAGAATCCAGCGATGTCCCCTGTGTAGGCAGCGTCCATCTTCTGGCCCCTCTTCCTTCCGGGCCGCGGACTCCGCGCACGGGAGCCGCGATAAATGGTACTGGCTAGGGAAGAAACGGCACTTAGTTTCGCGCATGTCCTTTAGCCATATTCTTGGACTCTGGTTCTACTATGGAATGATGACAATTTATCTTCCTAGTCCCCATATAGAATTATGGTTTTGTACAGTAGCGGTAATGTTTAGTACATGGTTATATATATCAATTGTGGGATTTTAAAGGAATTGTATATTTTTTTATGTCTCTTTAATAAATATTTTGGTAAAAAAAAGTCTTTTGTTACTGTGCCTAAAAAGTCCAAAGTCCCCTTCTTCTTTAATTTCTTCTTTCATTTCCCCACGCATGCGGCTTTGGAATTTTTGTCAGACTACAAGTGAAATATCTCTTAAATATCTCTCTCGTTTAGGAGATATTACCACTACCTATAGGTAAGTCTAATGCCACGTACACACGGTCGGGATTCTCGTCGGAAAAAGCTCTGATGGTTTTCCCGTCGGAATTCCGACGGAATTTCGCTCAAACTGTCTTGCCTACACACGGTCACACCAAATTCCGACGGTCAATAACACCACGGCATAAAACACGTTCGACAGCACTATAAAAGGGACGTTTAATGCTTCTGAGCATGCGTCGAATTGTTTCCGAGCATGCGTCTGAATTTAGCGTGTCGGAATTGCATACACACGATCGGAAAATCCGATAGAAAGGTTTTCCGTCGGAAAAATTAAGAACATGTTCTCAATCCAAAGTCCGTCGGAAATTCCGACAGAAAAAGACCAATGGGCATACACACGGTCGGAAAATCTGATGAAAAGCTCCCATCTGACTGTTTCCATCAGAAATTCCGACCGTGTGTACACGGCATTATACTAGGCAGATGTCCAAAAAGTGGGTTTACAACAACTTTAAGTGGTTAAAGTCTCATTAAATGGTGGAAACCTGCTATTTTTACAAGCAAATATCTGGGTTTGTAAAAACATTTGGTGCACTAAAAGTAGATTTTTTTTATAGTTTTAAGTTGTGTCTATAGTCTAGCTTTGAGTTGTCATTTTGCTTTAAATGCCATTAAATTACAATATAAATGTCTCATGTTAGTGTGAAATTAGGCTGCACTGCTATTTTTTACACACCTTTGTATTTTTTTTAGAGTTATTATACTTGCATAACTCTTCTATTGTTTGCTGCAAACAAAACATTTTGTTTGTGATTGTCCGTGCCACAAAAGTGTTTAACACCCCCACCAACGTGGATTGGAAGTCATACAGGGACTTTTTTTTTGTCTGTATCAGAAGATCAAAGTTTTGTTTTTGTGTGTGTGTGTGATTTACATAAAAAGTTTTAGCAGAAAGAATGACAAAATGTACAGCGTGCGGTGAATAATGCCTGTAGGAGTGCTTTAGTCACAAAGAGACAATGCCACGGAATAAAGGCAAGCAAACTTTATTCACTTCCTAATAATAAAAAATAATAATATGCATAAAAATCCAGTTTATTTCAATAGTGCATAGAGGACAAAAAAATCCAGTTCTTTAGTGTCAGAACAATGTGCGTCTGCCATAGAGCTTTCAGAAACTGATGTGTATTGCGGTTCTCCTTTAGAGTTTTTAAAATTATTATCCAGGATCTCGCTGTTCTTTGTGGTGACTGTGGGTAAGGGGGCCCTTCAGTCCTTCCCGCACTTTATTTTTTTCCGTCAATTTTAAGTCTTGTGACGTTCAACTTTATCAACTAAATTGCAGGGAGTATTCTTGTTGTTAAAGTGGAACTACACTGGAACCCTCAGACTCCTTCCACGGCACTCCTATCAACCTTTTTTGGCCCACCTGTTTCATTTAAGGATGAATTACATAGGGCACTCAAATCTAAGGCCCCTTTCACACTGGGGCGGGAGCCGCGGTGACGGTAAAGCAGCGCTATATTTAGGGCTGCTTTACCGTCGTTTTGCCCGCGGGATTCGGGCGCTCGCGGTGCGGTTTTACCCCCCGCGAGCGGCCGAAAAAGGGTTAAAATCCCCCGCCGTATCGGCGCTTTGCGGCGGTATTGCCGCGGTATTACCGCGGTTTCCCATTCAAATCAATGGGAAGGAGCGGTATAGGAGCGGTGAATACACCGCTCCTATCCCGCTCCAAAGATGCTGCTAGCAGGACTTATTTTGGCGTCCTGCTAGCGCACCGCTCCAGTGTGAAAGCCCCGCCGGCTTTTACACTGGAGTGAATGGGGCCGGTTTTTTTCAGGCGGTGTACAGGCGCTATTTTTAGTGCTGTACCGCCTGAAAACCGCCCCAGTCTGAAAGGGGCCTAAGTGTTACCGAAATTCCCCCATAGATGTGGGTTTGTTGGCATGAAGCGAAGGGGAAAAAATGCTTACGACCTTGGTTCCAGGGAGGACACCACAAACTCCTCTCTGGAACAATCATAGCCTTCCTGAGCTCTATGGGCATCCGGACTCGCAATGGTGGACCCATTTACAGATCACACATCTTTCACATGTAGTTAAAGGGAAAACCTTTGAGTCCTTTGAAAACCTTAGGGGAGGTTATGATATTGAACATAAATTCTTTTACAAGTATTTACTTCTTCGACATGCTATTCTGGCTCAATTTGGGTCCTTAATAGAGCTTGCTATGCATTAGTCAGTGGTAAATGTGGTATACACTATATACAATCACCCGACACTAGTTAGTTTCCACAATCCATGACTTAACTTCACAGTTCACACAAATACGTTTTAAATTCAAACTGTAGCACTGACGTAAGTAATTTTTTTTCCCGCAGTAGCGTGACAATCCCTCCACCTCCGGTCTAACTAATCACTCTCACCTTATGGCATGGAACCCTGTGCAAACAGGTGGTCATGCAAGCGGGTATCAAAAGGGTTAACACAGACCATAAACTTCTCTCACGTCTCTTTAGATCTCAGCAAGGACGCCAGGTCATGGGTAGAAAGAAAAGATCTAAGTGCTCACTGCTTAAGTATAAGATTACATTTTTGTGTTCAAACACAAACTACTCACATAAAGATGATAAAAACACAGCATGTAAAGCCGACAATCGTGTTAGTTCCGTAGGGCAACAGCGGGTGACGTCCTGCATAGCTCCTCCCCGTACGCGTTACGTTCAATCAGAACTTCAACGTCACCGGACTCCTCCCCCTTCCCTTCATAAGCAGACGGAGGCACTTGGGGAAGGGGGAGGAGTCTGGTGACGTCGATGTCCGTGATGTCACCGGATCTCCGACGGAACTCCCTGAAGGCCCAGAAGCCAGTGGAGAGGCGAGTACAGATCAAGATAACTTTGATCGATCAAAAGAATTTTAATCGATCAAAAGAATTAAAGATTAATCAAGGAATTAATCTTTAATTTTCACAGCCCTAGTATATACAATTCAAATTTATTCACCATCTACATTACACCCCAGCTAAGCTAAACCGTATGGGTGTAGGAATTAATGCAGCCTGTCCCAGATGTAATCTAGACAGCGCTGATTTATTTCACATGTTTTGGGGCTGTCCGGGAACTGGCCTCTTACTGGAAGGACTTGTTTTGTTTTTTGACGATCAACTTGCTCTTCCGTTGCCCCAGATTCCAGATGTGGGACTGTTGGGCATTTTAAATGACTTAACACACAGAGCATGAGTGCTCTGTGCAAGAAAAGTTATATTGTTGCAATGGAAAGATGGCAACCCTCCAGCAATGCAATCTCTGTTCCGTATTAGTAATGGGGAGCTTATTAAATTAAAGCTTACCGTATCTATAAGAGTAGAGAATGTTCAAAAAAAATTGTTAAAGTATGGCAACCATGGTTAGACGTTTCCAACTCCTTTTGGGGTACAGTTTTATTCTCTCAGCTGAGCTGATCTGGATCGACTCTACTCGAGCCAGGTCGGTTTCAGGATTGACTGACCTGGAGAAGGATATATAAAAATTTGGAAAAGAAAATGTTTTCATATGTTATGAGGTACGTTATATGTCTATGGTAGAGAGGAGTTTGAGGCACCTTGAGATACTGATGGGACATAGGTATGTATGAATGGTGAGTGTATGCTTTGTATGTTTGTTGTTGTTGTAGTTTTAGTAAGTCCACTGGAAATGTACATTTTTTGGTATGGTTTATCCTTAGCCTTTTCCCCAACCACCATTACCTTAGTTGTGGGGGTGATTGGGTGGTATTGCCCTCTTCTTAAAGCGGTTGTATAGTCCAAAAAATGACTTTTACCTACAGGTAAGCCTATAATAAGGCTTACCCGTAGGTAAAAAAAATATCTCCTAAACCTGTACGGTTTAGGAGATATTCCAGATATTCCTGTGCAATGCGCCGCTGACTGCAGCGGCGCATGCGCACAGGGTATTCCAAATCGGCCTACATGACAAGAAATGTATATATTTTCATATGGTACACTTTTGTATTCTCCATGAAGGATGTTATAATGCTTATTCATTTTTGTATTGCTGAAAACTAAATAAACACCTTTCAAAAAAATAAAAAAGTGGAACTACACTGCATATGAGCACTACAAACTGAAAATTATATTTATTAATTTTTAACCCTTTCACGCCTAAGGGTAAAACAAATCTTAATGCCTAACCCCAATTTAGCAACTTTGACATGTGTTAGTAAAACCGTACAGATCATCACAACTACTTTGTGCACAGTAGCCACCAGTGATGTAAGTAACTGAATTAAAATAAACTAAGTTACTTAACGCAGTTACTTTAGAGGGTAACGAGTAATCTAACTGATTACTTTTCCCCTCATGGTAACTCAGTTCCCATTACTTTGGCTTAGATACCCCAATTACATCTACCGCCACTAGATGACAGTAGTGTAATTCCGGTGTCCTGCCGAAAAAGTTCCCCCGCCGGATAAGGACCCCCTGTACTGCGCAGGCACAGCACTTGCGCAGCACGAAGGACTACGGAGCTTCCGAAAAATTGCCGAACCAAAACAGCTCTGAGTGAACTCTACACCGCGCAGGTGCAGTTAACGTGTAATTGTACGAGGCGATGCCGCACGCTCCTGATGCTCGTGCTACTCTGCAAGGTGCGTCTATCGTGTAACTTAGGGGCGGGTCTAGTATTACTGTAACCAAGGGGC
Source organism: Lithobates sylvaticus (assembly GCA_028564925.1). Taxonomy (NCBI): domain Eukaryota; kingdom Metazoa; phylum Chordata; class Amphibia; order Anura; family Ranidae; genus Lithobates; species Lithobates sylvaticus. The sequence continues at coordinate 488,639,474 of CM053030.1, read as the reverse complement.
GCATTTATTATTATTGTTATATATCGAGCTCTGCCCATTAATTTAACATTCGCCCTCTTCTGTAGAAATCCGCCCCTTACACGATATAATAATAATAGACCCGCCCCTTGCTTACACGCTATAACAGTTCTGCCCCTTGGTTAGAGTAATAATAGAGCAGCCCCCTTGGTTACACGATATATAACAATAATAATAAATGCGCCCCTTGCTTACAGTAATACTAGACCCGCCCCTAAGTTACACGTATAGAATATTAAAAAAAAAAGTCAGTTACTTTGCTGTGTAACTAATTACTTTTCCAATGTAGTAACTGAGTTACTAACGCAATTACTTTTTGGGAGAAGTAATTTGTAACTTAACTAATTACTTTTTTAAAGTAAGATGACCAACACTGGTAGCCACAGATACCACAGCTTGCACCAAAGACTTCTATTTTTTTTGCTACACCATAGATCCAGCTGAGGCTGTGTTTTATTTAAAATCTGTGATAGCTGCTCCTGGGAGTTGTTGTGCTGCAATCAAGATTGTGCAGGAGGTAGAGGAGGAAAGTGTGTATATACTGTATACTGGAGTGTATATAGTTCAAGTCCTTACAGAGTTTCATTGATCAAGTGGGCATCCCATATCACCCTTTCCCTATCCAAGTTTAATTCCCCTAATAAAAATTTTAAAAAAGCTGCAAGGACGGTTTCATGACTTGGAGTGAGTGAAAAATCTGTGTGTCTGGCTGTGCAGGGTGGGAGACAACCACATTCATCAGCGGCCCTTACGGGGGTAGCGCTACACTTAGATTAAGGCCCCTTTCACATGGGCACCTCTGTGAAGAAGGATCCGCTTGCTTAGTGGGGGATCTCTCTGCTGATCCCTGCTGAGCAGGTAGATGACAGGTCCATGTCCTTTCCGCTATGCAGAGCTAACATGGACACAGCCACGCTGTTCTTTATGGGGCTGTAAGATGGAAACAAACCACCTCTCCGTTTTTCATCTGACACAGAAGCTTACCTCTGTACAGAAGCTTCCTGTAATAAAGACCGGTCACCACTGCTCTTTCTCCTTGTATGGTGACTGGTCTTGTCTCCGCCCCTTCTGTAGATTTTATCAGGCAGACTGTAGTAGGTGGGGCCTACTGAGTTCTTCCCACAGCTCTGCTCTGTGCACAGGCTATGTACAGCACAGTGATGATGAGCTTGCATAGGAATTTGCTGCAAACAAAGTAAGATTATGTAGCGGTACCCCCGTAGGGGCTGCTGGTGATTGTGGTCCGTCTCCCACTTTGCACAGCCAGGCATATGAATTTCCAGACCCACTTCAGTCAATAAACAATCCTTGTACTTTGTTTTTGTTTTGTTTTATTAGGGGAATAGAGTACATATGGGATGCCCACTTGATTGAAGATAGGAAATTTAGGGACTAAACTATATACACCTCTGGTATATACAACCTCTTTTCTTCACCTCCAGGACATACACTTGCTTGCAGACTATCACTCCCAGGACCAGTTAGCAGTGATGTTGGGACCTGACACTGACTCTGTCAGGCCCAAAGCAAATGCCCTTTGCAGGTAGAGACCGCTGGCCCCTATGGTGTAGCAAATGTAGGTAGTCCTTAGTGCTAGCTGTCCCCCATGTGGCTACTGCTCCCAGTTCCACCTCTTCAGGCCCTCCTGGCTGCAGCTGCCTCTTTTCACTACCCGCGCCACCACAGTCCTCCTGACTGGCTCTGCACCCATCCCAGACTGCTCCATCCCAGTCCACTCAGGCGTGCCCATTGCTCCCATGCCTCCTGTCCAGGACACCTCCGTGGTTTTGGGAAGGTCTTGTCCGCACCCGAGCCCAGGCCCAAGGTCACCCCCCCCCGGACTAGGGAGCTCCCTCAAAGGCCACAAAAGCCTAACATAAGTGGGCACAGTGGTGTAGTGGTTAGCACTTTTGCCTGGCAGTAAAAAAGTTCACTGGTTCGAATCCCAACCATGACACCACCTGCCTGGAGTTTGCATGTTCTCCCTGTGCCTGTGTGGGTTTCCTCCAGGTACTCCTGTTTCCTCCCACACTCCAAAAACATGTTAGTAGGTTAATTGGATCCTGTCTAAATTTACCATAGTATGTATGAATGTGAGTTAGGGACCTTAGATTGTAAGCTCTTTGAGGGTAGGGACTGATGTAAATATATAATATATATGTAAAGCGCTGCATAATTTGACGGCACTATATAAGTACCTGAAATAAATAAATAATAACACTCCATCTCTTCAGCTTTCAGCCGAACACAACTCCCCCCAGCTGGACTGACTCTGAGTAATTTTAGGGGGCCTGCCCCCTACCAATCCAAGTTGGGGATTGGTCAGGGCCCTCAAAAAACTCCAGGCAGCTCCATCTTACTTCCCCTCCCATTATTCTAGAAGGTACCAGAACATTCAAGATGTAGGGGGGAGGTCTCAGTGAGGCTGTCTGTGAGTCATCCAGATTGCCCTGAATATATTAAAATGAAAGTTTTTGTGCCTGAAGTTCAGCTTTATGAAGAAAATGTAAATTTAAAGCGGAACTTTAGTAATTTTTTTTCAACTTTTCATCTTTCAAATCTTCTGCCCTTGTTGTTTTAACTTTGGATAGTAATTTTTTTTTCTGCCAGTTAATACCTTATACAGCCCACTTCCTGTTTCTTGTCTGGTAAAAAGCCTAGGCTTATGACATCATGCACAGTTCTTTCTCTCTCTAGATAGTTTGTCAGGGAGGGAGGGGGGATGAGTCATGAGTGGGCCATAAATAAGAGCTGCAGAGCTGGAGGTGTGCCTCTGTGTGTCTGTGTAAATCCAGGAAGTGAACAGGCAGAAGCTTCAGCTGCCCACAGTTAAAATGTCTGCAACCAGACTCAGTGGAGGGAGATTTCTGCAGCATATTTGGCAAGTACAGAATCACAGTATATATAAAATAGTATGCAAAGTGGTTAGAGGGAAGCTTTTAGAATGGCAAAGATGTTTTTATTACAAACTATGTGAGGAGACTGCAGTTCCTCTTTAAGAAACCATTGTCATGTACATGAATGAAAAAATGATAAGTAATTTACTGTATTGAGAACGGTCTCATCCTTAGGTCAACAGCACTGGAGGTCTATTAATCCTTTGATGAGACTAGTTACTTTTTATTGCTTTGTAGTACACCTATACCCTGATTGGTAAGTATCACACATGCCACTTCCTTGTAGCTCCAGGCCTTTGATGCACACACGTACATGGCTCTCCCTTCACATCTACTGTATAGAAAACTCTTTGCAAGCTTCAAATAGCTGATCTAAAATATTCTTTTCATCCTTCCACAATCAATGGTTGAGCATTTGACTAGATGTGTGATCTTTCAGCTGGTGATAAACACACAATCGGTTGCCTGCTCTCACCTACCACATCTATAACATTACAATAGATCTTAAGAAAAATAAATGATTGATCTGGTCACCAAAATCCAATTATGGATATTGTGTGTCCCTGGATTACAGGGTTATTATTTTATTGTTTCTTCAAGTGAAAGTCATTTTTTTTTTACCTTAAAGTGATTGTAAAGGAAAAAAATGTATTTAAAAAAAAAACAATAAATATGTCATACTTACCTGCTCTGTGCAGTAGTTTCAGCCAATCAGGAGGGAGAGATCTGGGAGAGTCTCGGGTCTCGTGCATATTGCTGGATTAGGAATGAGCTTAGGTAAGTATTGCACACTGAAGTTTTTTTCCTTCATGCATAGAATGCATGAAAGTAAAAAAACCTTCAGCCTTTACAACCACTTTAATGCATTCTCTGTACGCTACCTGAGCCTGATCTCGATCCAGGGATGTGCATGAGAGCAGCGGCTCTCTCAGCTCTCTCCTTCCTCATTGGTTTAGATACAGCAGTGGGAGCCACTGGCTGCCGCTGCCATCAATCACAGCAGTGAGGAGGGAGCATGATACACAGTATGGGGCTCGGGAGTGAGCACGCATGGGTGCCCCCATAGCAAGCATTCCCTGACTTCATCAGGGAATGAATACTAGCACTGGAAGTGTCCTTAAATAGGTTTAATATTGTCTCAAATGAGTGGCCTTTCTTATGGAAAGGTGAACAGAATCAGTTGGTATATTTTCTAGAAAAACTGTATGAAAACAACAATAGAAAAATCAGATTAACTTGGGATATTAGTAAGAAGACCATATCCTTCCTGGATTTAAGCTTAGTTCAAAAACAAATTTTAAGAACGTAAATAAGAACGGCTACCTCCCATTGGAGAGCTGCCACCATCAAAATTGGCTTTACAATATTGCCAAAGGTCGACTGATGCGCTTAAGACAAAATTGTACTCAGAAAAATGATTAGTGAAGTGGTAGTGAAAAATGATTTTCCTAGTCCACGCCGATATAGATTTGCAGCATTTTTTCACACCTGCCTTTTGTATATATAAAATATAAATATAAATGCTACGTCCACTATTAAGGTGGACCTGAACTTAAGAAAAAGATTTGCTATGTTATAGGGAAAAGCTAGAAAAGTTGGTTGTGCCTAAGCATTACACTGAAAAGTATACATTTTGTCTTTAATCCCTACTAAAAAATAGCAGTGCATTTCCTTGTACTGTATGTGAGGGTGCCTAGGCACCCCTAGGCCTACAGCCACATAACTGTATAGCTACAGTGTGAGATCTCCGCAGTTCTGCTTCTGACTGTCAGTCAGAGGACATTGAAAGTGAGATTTGGCGATATCAATACTGTGCTGCTCACTTTTATCCTTGCGTGGCGTTTTCCTGCAAAAATGACACTTTGTGCAGGGACAGTTCTAAGCATGGGAAACATGCGCCCCTTCACATGCATACTATACACACCCACCATTTTAAGCATCATTAAAATCACTGCTCACGGCCGTTTTTAAAACTTTTTTTTGCATTGATGCATGTCCCCTGGGGCAGGACCCAGGTCCCCAAACACTTTTTATGACAATAACTTGCATATTAGCCTTTAAAATTAGCACTTTTGATTTTGAACGTTCGAGTCCCATAGACTTTAATAGGGTTCTAAAGTTCACACAAACTTTAGGTCTGTTTGCAGGTTCTGGTGCGAACCGAACAGGGGTGTGTTCGGCTCATCCCTATTCGGGACACATCCTCCAACTGAGTCTCCAGGCTCTTCCAGAGATACCAGCCTTGTTGCTCGGTCCTCTCCTGGAAAAGTCCTCCTCTGGATCCTCCAGTTGCTTGGCTTCTCCCCGCAGGCAAAACAGCACAAGACCACCCCTGGATCAGTAGGCCCCAAGACTTCTGGGCCTACCCTTTAGTTGCGAAGCCTTGGGCCAGCCGACCCCGAGACTTAGAAATAAGGCAGCACATGCCTAAGGCCAGGAGGACCACGAGGTCGGGAATAACGAACCCCAAGAAATGGTACCTGTACCGTAAATAACCTTACCCAGAATTCACAGTGGGTAGACCACAACCACCGGGCTGTTTCTGAGTAAAAAGGGTACCCAATGCATTCAGCCTGTTGCATTTCCAACACTTACCGGTGGTGACAGCGACACCCACGGCCAAGTGGAAACTAGCACAACCCAGCTGAACTGGTACAGAAACCAGAACTTTGCATAATTAGTCTGAGCCCAACTGCAGCTTCAGACAAACTTCAATTTACAAAAATAATAGCGTCTGCTCATTAGGAACAGGGCGCTACATATATATATATATATATACAAATTTTTTTCAATACATAATATCCCATATACAGTACATCTGGTAGTGAGGTTTTGGGAATTGGGAACAGAACAAGCTTTAAAAGTGTCCGTGTTCCCCTGTGGGACTCGGTTAAATTTTGCTTGCTGCTAAAAGCAAACTGGAGATAACAGTACATAGCTGCAGGGTCCGCTTGCTGCTGTGCAATAAAAAAGCGCAGACTTTACACTGGTTTTAATGAGCTTGAATAGGGTTTAGATTTACGAAGTTGCATTGCATTTGTTTTGTTCACAAGGGAATTTCAAAAGTTAAAGGTTAACGGCCTGGAAATGTTCCATGGTGCGTGCGTTCAATAGTGCAGCACAATACGTACAATGTGTAGCATCCATTATTTTTTGTGGGACAGCACCTGCTGTATAAAAGAAAAAATAGATAAATACACACAGATAAGTGATAATAATCATAAAAAAGACTCTAAAAGACTAAAATTGTATTTTAGTACAGCTAGTGATTGTTAACCTCTTCCTGTCTGTCCTGGGCCTACATGGAGGTCTACCTGATCGTGATGGGGTGTCACAGTGGTCACATGGTCGGGATCTGGCCCCGCTGATTCCCAATCATCAGTACAGATTTATGCCTGTACACACGATAGGATTTTCCGACTACAAATGTTGGATGTGAGCTTGTTGTCGGAAAGTCTAAAGCCCCATACACACGGTCGGAAAATCCGACCACCAAATCCATCGGATTTGGTCCGACGGATTTTGTCCGACACTGGTGTTGCATACACACGGTCGGACAAAGTTGTCGGAAAATCCGATCATTCTGAATGTGGTGACGTTTGTTGCCTACGACGGGACTACGTAGAGGCTAGTAGCCAATAGCTTTGGTCTTGTAATGTGATCTGAGCATGCGTGGCACTTTGTCCGTCGGAATTCGCTACACACGAACGGAATTGGTGTGATCGGACTTTGTTGTCGGAAAATTTATCCAGCAGGAGATAGAACTTTGTCCGTCGGACAATCCGATGTAAACTGTCCGATGGTGCCTACACACGGTCGGAATTTACGACAACATTGTCCGATAGGACAGAATCCATCGGAAAATCCGACCGTGTGTATGGGGCATAACTGTGTGTAGGCTCCATAGAACATTTGTTGTCGGAATTTCCGCCAACAAATGTTTGAGAGCAGGTTCTCAAATTTTCCGATCGGTTGTACATAAGTCCAACGCACAAAAGTCCACGCATGCTCGGAATCATGCAGAAGAGCAGCACTGGCTATTGAACTTCATTTTTCTCGGCTCGTCGTACGTGTTGTACGTCACCGCATTCTTGACGTTCGGAATTTCCGACAACATTTGTGTGACCGTGTGTATGCAAGACAAGTTTGAGCCAACATCCTTCGAAAAAAATCCACGGTTTTGTTGTCGGAAAATCCTATCGTGTGTACAGGGCATAGGAGCTGTCTCTGAAAGCTCAGCCTTCTGTGACGGGAGTGCTCAGTGAGCGCACTCTCAGCACCGAAATCTATGCCGCCCATAGATACATATGTGCGGCTCCTCTCTGCTGCTGCAATATGCATTATATGGGCAGCAAGAGGTTAAAGTATATTTAGCCACTTCAGCCCCAGAAGGATTTACCCACTTCATGACCAGGCCATTTTTTTGCGATATGGCACTGCATTACTTTAAGGCCCCTTTCACACCTAGGCGTTTTTCATGCGGTGCAGCGCTAAAAATAGCGCCTGTTCACCGCATGAAAAAAAATCCTGCCCCTTTAACTCCAGTGTGAAAGCCGGCGGGCTTTCACACTGGAGCGGTGCGCTAGCAGGATGACAAAAAAAGTCCTGCTAGCAGCATCTTTGGAGCGGGATAGGAGCGGTGTGTTCACCGCTCCTATACCGCTCCTTCCCATTGAATAGAATGGGACACCGGGGTGTTTAACCCCTTTTCGGCTGCTCGCGGGGGTTAAAAACCGCACCGCGAGCGGCCGAATACCGCGGTTAAAACGACGGTAAAGCAGTGCTAAATATAGCGCTGCTTTATCGTCACCGCGGCTCCCCGCCCCGGTGTGAAAGGGGCCTAACTGATAATTAAAATGTTTTATTTTTTTCTACTAGTAATGGTGGTGATCAGTGACTTTTAGCGTGACTGTGACATTGCGGGCAGACAGATCACACACCTAACTGACATTTTTGACACTTTTTTGTGAACCAGTGACAATTTTACAGTGATCAGTGGTAAAAATATGCACTCACATTGTACTAATGACACTGGCAGGGGCGATCAAGGGGTTAACTGTGTTCCCTCAGGCCCCTTTCACACTGGGGCGCTGCGGGCGTTGGCCGGAAAGCAGCACTATATTTACCGCTGCTTTACCGTTGTTTTAGCTAGCGGTGCGGTTTTAAGCCCCGCTAGCAGACGAAAAAGGGTTAAAACCACTGCACTTTGCCGGCGGTATTGCCGCGCTGTCCCATTGATTTCAATGGGTAGGAGCGGTTTAGGAACGGTGAATACAGCGCTCCAAAGATGCTGCTAGCACAACTTTTTTTACCGTCCTGCTAGCGCACCGCTCCAGCCCTCCGGCTTTCACACTGGAGTGAATGGGGCCATTTTTTTTCAGGTGCTATACAGGCGCTATTTTTAGTGCTGTAGCACCTGAAAAACGCTTCGTGAAAGGGGCCTCAGTGTGTTTACTAACTGTGTGGGGGGATGGGCTGCTTGGGACAACACACAGATCTGTCTTCCTGCATAGCAGAAGAAAGACAGGATCTCTGTGTGGTCCCCTGACAGAACGGAGATCTGCCTTGTTTACACAGATCCTGGTTCTGTCACTGTGGGGAACGATAGTGGGCAGCCTGCAGACACCGAGTCCAGCGGACCTGCTGATTGGTTTCCCCACTGGCCAATGGGCACGTGCCCACAGAGCGTCTTGACGAGCCCGAAGCACAGCTATGGCGACTCGCGCAGCCGAGCCAACCTGCCACAGTATAACTGCGGTGCCTGGTTGGCAAGCTATTAAAGCCCAAAACTTTTTTCTTTAGCTTTGGATAGTGTTAGGACCTCTGTCAGTCTTTTTTTCTTGATATGTGTGTGCCATTGGGGACATTTCCCTTCACTTCCTGTCCTGTAGACACAACATCTCTCCCGAGTGAGGGAATTCGCCTAGTGTCTCCATTGGAAAAAAAAAGTGAATCCCTCTTCTTTGTCCCTCTTTGGGGACAAAGACAGCAATAAAAACCTGACAGGGGTTCTAACCGCTCACATCTCTACAGAAAACAAAACAAAGAAAAGTCTTGGCTTTACATACACCTTAACCAGTTGCCGACCGCCCCAGTACATGTACTGCGGGACGGCGGCTCCTGTAGGCAGAATAACGTACCTCTAAAGCCCCATACACACGCGCGGATTATCCGAGGACCAGGTCCGTCAGACCATGTCCGTCATACTTTGTCTGATGTTGGTTTTGCGTACACACGGTCGGACAAAGTTGTCGGAAAATCCGATCATTCTGAACGTGGTGACGTTTGTTGCCTACGACGGGACTACGTAGAGGCTAGTAGCCAATAGCTTGGGTCTTGTAATATGATCTGAGCATGCGTAGCACTTTGTCTGTCGGACAACGGTACACACGATCGGATTTGGTGTGATCGGACCGTGTTGTCTGAAAATCTATCCAGCAGGAGATAGGACTTTGTCCGTCGGACAATCCGACGTACACTGTCCGATGGTGCATACACACGGTCTGATTTTTCAACAACATTGTCCGATCGGACAGAATCCATGCAAAATCCGACCGTGTGTATGGGGCTTAAGTCATTCTGCTATTCTGGGTCTGGGGCCTGCGCCGCCGGCGACTCGCTCCCACTGTGGTTGGACACTGCGGGAGCCAATCAGCTGGTCCGGCGGACTGGATGGCACCCGGTGATCTTTTGTGACACAGGCAGAATGGCGATCTGCCTATGTAAACAAGTGTGCATTCTGATCCTGCCATGCTATGGTCCATGTGTTAACCTTACTCATTGAATACTGTACTGATTGTTTTTCTATTGTATCTATAGATCTTGTGCACCCTTTTCTTCCTCCCTGAAGAAGGAATATACAAAACATTCCCGAAACGCGTTGGATTTTGGGTTCAGCTGTGACCACCTTGAAGCCTGTTGGGCCATTACTCCATCTTGGCCGGCTCGGTATTACAGCCTACCTCACGAATTGGGTGCTTGTTTTGTATTTTTGTATTTATTTATATCATCCTGCTATGCTTCTATGTATTTTACTGTCTGTCTTTTGGGAATTGTTTTTACTTTATGTGACCAATAAACTTTTCTATATTTTATACCTTTGTAAAACTCTTTCACACTCCCCTAACCTGCCAGTAAGTCCACGTTGGGGCAATTTCCTTTCTAGTTATGTAAACAAGGCAGATCGACGTTCTGTGATGAGGAAAGGCAGTGATCTTTTGTTTCTGCTAAGCAGGAACACAGGTCTCTGCCTTTCCACAGTTAAAGCACCCCCCACTCACAGTTAGGAAGCACTCCCAGGGAACACATTTAACCCCTTAATCACCCCTGATGTTAACTCCTTGCCTGCCAGTGTCATTAGTACAATAACAGTGCACATTTTTAGCACTGATTACTGTAATAATCTCACTGGTTCCCAAAAAAGTGTCAAAAATGACAGGTGTCCGAACTGTCCGCTGCAATGTCGCAGTCTTGCTAAAAATCGCAGATCACCGCCTTTACTAGTAGAATTTTTTTTTTTATAAAAATGCCATGAATCTATTCCCTTTTTGTAGATGCTATAACTTTTGCGCAAACCAATCAATATACGCTTATTGCTATTTTCTTTTTATACCAAAAATATGTAGAATAATACATATCGGCCTAAACTGCGGAAGAGTTTTTAATTTTTTTGGGGGGATATTATAGTAAAAAATATTGTTTTTTTTTTAATTGTCAGTCTTTTTTTGTTTATAGCGCAAAAAATAAATACGGCAGAGGTGATCAAATACCACCAAAAGAAACCTCTATTTGTGGGAAAATACGGACATAAATCTTGTTTGGGTACAGCGTCGCACGAGCGTGCAGTTTAAAGCGACACAGTACCGTATCGCACAAAATGGCCTGGTCATTAAGGGGGTAATACCTTCCAGTCCTTAAAGAGGAAGTAAACCCTGATGGGTTTTACTTCCTCTTTTGCTCGCTGCAAAGCCTGCAAATGAAAAGCATAATGGGCTAGTATGCATCGCATACTAGCCCATTATGTGCCACTTACCTGCAAAACAATCCAGCGATGTCCCCTGTGTGGGCAGCGTCCATCTTCTGGCCCCTCTTCCTTTCCGGGCCACGGACTCCGGCTCTGTGATTTGCCGGAGCCGCGTGACGTCACTCCCGCGCATCCGCACGGGAGCCGCGAATAATGCCACAGGCTAGGGAAGAAACGGCACTTAGTTTCGCGCATGTCCATTAACCATATTCTTGGACTCTGGTTCTACTATGGAATGATGACAATTTATCTTCCTAGTCCCAATATAGAATTATGGTTTTGTACAGTAGCGGTAATGTTTAGTACATGGTTATATATATCAATTGTAGTATTTTAAAGGAATTGTATATTTTTTTATGTCTCTTTAATAAATATTTTGGTAAAAAAAAGTCTTTTGTTACTGTGCCTAAAAAGTCCAAAGTCCCCTTCTTCTTTAATTTCTTCTTTAATTTCCCCACGCATGCGGCGTTGGAATTTTTGTCAGACTACAAGTGAAATATCTCTTAAATATCTCTCTCGTTTAGGAGATATTACCACTACCTATAGGTAAGCCTAATGCCACGTACACACGGTCGGAATTCTCGTCTGAAAAAACTCTGATGTTTTTTTCCGTCGGAATTCCGACGGAATTTCGCTCAAACTGTCTTGCCTACACACGGTCACACCAAATTCCGACGGTCAATAACACCACGGCATAAAACACGTTCGACTGCACTATAAAAGGGAAGTTTAATGCTTCCGAGCATGCGTCGAATTGTTTCCGAGCATGCGTCTGAATTTTGCGTGTCGGAATTGCATACACAGGATCGGAAAATCCGATAGAAAGGTTTTCCGTCGAAAAAATTAAGAACATGTTCTCAATCCAAAGTCCGTCGGAAATTCCGACAGAAAAAGACCAATGGGCATACACATGGTCGGAAAATCTGATGAAAAGCTCCCATCTGACTGTTTCCATCAGAAATTCCGACCGTGTGTACACGGCATTATTCTAGGCAGATGTCCAAAAAGTGGGTTTACAACCACTTTAAGTGGTTAAAGTCTCATTAAATGGTGGAAACCTGCTATTTTTACAAGCAAATATCTGGGTTTGTAAAAACATTTGGTGCACTAAAAGTAGATTTTTTTTATAGTTTTAAGTTGTGTCTATAGTCTAGCTTTGAGTTGTCATTTTGCTTTAAATGCCATTAAATTACAATATAAATGTCTCATGTTAGTGTGAAATTAGGCTGCACTGCTATTTTTTACACACCTTTGTATTTTTTTTAGAGTTATTATACTTGCATAACTCTTCTATTGTTTGCTGCAAACAAAACATTTTGTTTGTGATTGTCCGTGCCACAGAAGTGTTTAACACCCCCACCAACGTGGATTGGAAGTCATACAGGGACTTTTTTTTTGTCTGTATCAGAAGATCAAAGTTTTGTTTTTGTGTGTGATTTACATAAAAAGTTTCAGCAGAAAGAATGACAAAATGTACAGCGTGCGGTGAATAATGCCTGTAGGAGTGCTTTAGTCACAAAGAGACAATGCCACGGAATAAAGGCAAGCAAACTTTATTCACTTCCTAATAATAAAAAGTCATAATATGCATAAAAATCCAGTTTATTTCAATAGTGCATAGAGGAAAAAAAATCCAGTTCTTTAGTATCAGAACAATGTGCGTCTGCCATAGAGCTTTCAGAAACTGATGTGTATTGCGGTTCTCCTTTAGAGTTTTTAAAATTGTTATCCGGGATCTCGCTGTTCTTTGTGGTGACTGTGGGTAAGGGGGCCCTTCAGTCCTTCCAGCACTTCATTTTTTTCATCAATTTTAAGTCTTGTGACGTTCAACTTTATCAACTAAATTGCAGGGAGTATTCTTGTTGTTAAAGTGGAACTACACTGGAACCCTCAGACTCCTTCCACGGCACTCCTATCAACCTTTTTTGGCCCACCTGTTTCATTTAAGGATGAATTACATAGGGCACTCAAATCTAAGGCCCCTTTCACACTGGGGCGGGAGCCGCGGTGACGGTAAAGCAGCGCTATATTTTTTGCTATATTTTTTGCTGCGGGATTCGGGCGCTCACGGTGCGGTTTTTACCCCCCCGCGAGCGGCCGAAAAAGGGTTAAAATCCCCCGCCGTAGCGGCGCTTTGCGGCGGTATTGCCGCAGTTTCCCATTCAAATCAATGGGAAGGAGCGGTGAATACATCGCTCCTATCCCGCTCCAAAGATGCTGCTAGCAGGACTTTTTTTGCCGTCCTGCTAGCGCACCGCTCCAGTGTGAAAGCCCGCCGGCTTTTACACTGGAGTGAATGGGGCCGTTTTTTTTCAGGCGGTGTACAGGCACTATTTTTAGCGCTGTACCGCCTGAAAACCACCCCAGTGTGAAAGGGGCCTAAGTGTTCCCGAAATTCCCCCATAGATGTGGGTTTGTTGGCATGGAGAGAAGGGGAAAAAATGCTTACGACCTCGGTTCCAGGGAGGACACCACAAACTCCTCACTGGAACAATCATAGCCTTCCTGAGCTCTATAGGCATCCGGACTCGCAATGGTGGACCCGTTTACAGATCACACATCTTTCACATGTAGTTAAAGGGAAAACCTTTGAGTCCTTTGAAAACCTTAGGGGAGGTTATGATATTGAACATAAATTCTTTTACAAGTATTTACTTCTTCGACATGCTATTCGGGCTCAATTTGGGTCCTTAACTATAGAGCTTGAAGAGTCTCCAATGGAAGATCTACTATCCTATCCTATCCTGATATTACTAAATTGGTTACAATCTTTTATGGTCGTCTCTCTGGGGCAAGGACAGACCCATTTCAAAACTCTTATAAAAAATGGAGATTGCTGATGCCTGAACTTTCAGAAGAGGGTTGGGAGGAGTTATAAGTTATAATTACAGCTGATAGGGCTGTTACTGATTAAAATTTTCGTGTTCGATAATCGATTTTTTTTAAAATCGATTAATCGACTAATTTCGATTAATTATAACGCACATACAGATCCAACTACTTTTAGCTGATCTCCTTGCTTTGCAACTCTGCATTAGTCAGTGGTAAATGTGGTATACACTATATACAATCACCCGACACTAGTTAGTTTCCACAATCCCTGACTTAACTTCACAGTTCACACAAATACGTTTTAAATTCAAACTGTAACACTGACGCAAGTAATTTTTTTTCCCACAGTAGCGTGACAATCCCTCCACCTCCGGTCTAACTAATCACTCTCACCTTATGGCATGGACCCCTGTGCAAACAGGTGGTCATGCAAGCGGGTATCAAAAGGATTAACACGGACCATAAACTTATCTCACATCTCCTTAGATCTCAGCAAGGACGCCGGGTCATGAGTAGAAAGAAAAGATCTAAGTGCTCGCCGCTTAAGTATAAGATTGATTTTTTGTCTTCAAACACAAACTACTCACATTAGGATGATAAAAACACAGCATGCAAAGCCGACAATCTTGTTAGTTCCGTAGGGCAGCAGTGGGTGACGTCATGCGTAGCTCCTCGTCGTATGCGTTACGTTCAATCAGAACTTCAGCGTCTCCGGACTCCTCCCCCCTTCCCTTCGTTAGCAGACGGAGGCACTTGGGGAAGGGGGAGAAGTCTGGTGACGATGATTTCCTTGACCGGATCTCCGACGGAACTCCCTGAAGGCCCAGAGCCGGCGGAGAGGCGAGTACAGATCAAGATAACTTTGATCAATCAAAAGATTTTTGATCAATCAAAAAAATTTAAGATTAATCGAGGAATTAATCTTTAATTTTCACAGCCCTAGTATATACAAATGTATTCACCATCTACATTACACCCCAGCTAAGCTAAACCGTATGGGTGTAGGAATTAATTTAGCCTGTCCCAGATGTAATTTAGACGGCGCTGATTTATTTCACATGTTTTGGAGCTGTCCGGGACTGGCCTCTTACTGGAAGGACTTTTTTTGACGATCAACTTGCTCTTCCGTTGCCCCAGATTCCAGGTGTGGGACTGTTGGGCATTTTAAATGACTTAACACACAAAGCATGAGTGCTCTGTGCAAGAAAAGTTATATTGTTGCAATGGAAAGATGGCAACCCTCCAACAATGCAATCTCTGTTCCGTATTATTAATGGGGAGCTTCCCAAATTTAAGCTCATCTATAAGAGTAGAGAATGTTCAAAAAAATTTGTTAAAGTATGGCAACCATGGTTAGACGTTTCCAACTCCTTTTGGGGTACAGTTTTATCCTCTCAGCTGAGCTAATCTGGACCGACTCTACTCGAGCCGGAACGGTTTTGACTGTACGGTTTAGGAGATATTCCCGGTGCAATGCGCCGCTGACTGCAGCGGCGCATGCGCACGTGGGATTCACGACTGAAAGGCCGGCAAAATCCGAACCCTGCCGGGAAGAAGTCTCCCATGCGCATGCGTGGGAGTGACGACATCGTGGCTCCAGCCACTCACAGCGCTGGAGTCGCGATACCCGGAAGACACGCCGAGGCAACATGTCAGCTACCTCGACGTGGACCAGGTGAGTCACCGACGCCTCGTTCTAAGGTAAGTATTTCATAATGAGCTAGTATGCAGTGCATACTAGCTCATTATGCCTTTTCCCTTACAGGTGTGTTAAAAAAAAAAAAGTTTCTGCGGGTATACAACCGCTTTAAGGATTTCAGTAGACCAAATCCGCCTACATGACAATAAATGTATATATTTTCATATGGTATACTTTTGTATTCTCCATGAAGGATGTTATAATGCTTATTCATTTTTGTATTGCTGAAAACTAAATAAACACCTTTCAAAAAAATAAAAAAGTGGAACTACACTGCATATGAGCACTACAAATTGAAAATTATATTTATTAATTTTTAACCCCTTCACGCCTAAGGGTAAAACAAATCTTAATGCCTAACCCCAATTTAGCAACTTTGACATGTGTTAGTAAAACCGTACAGATCATTACAACTACTTTGTGCACAGTAGCCACAGATACCACAGCTTGCACCAAAGACTTCTATTTTTTTTTGCTACACCATAGATCCAGCTGAGGCTGTGTTTTATCTAAAATATGTGATAGCTGCTCCTGGGAGTTGTTGTGCTGCAATCAAGATTGTGCAGGAGGTAGAGGAGGAAAGTGTGTATTTACTGTCTACTGGAGTGTATATACCGTATTTATCGGCGTATAACACGCACCGGCGTATAACACGCACCCCAAGTTTAGGAGGGCATTTTAAGGAAAAAAGTTTTAGGAGGGAAGTTTAGGAAAAAAAAAATAACTTACATTTAAGCATCATTTGCAGCTTGCCCAGCGTCATTGCAGCCTTGCCCAGCGTCATTGCAGCCTTGCCCAGCGTCATTGCAGCTTGCCCAGCGTCATTGCAGCCATGCCCAGCGTCATTGCAGCCATGCCCAGCGTCATTGCAGCCATGCCCAGCGTCATTGCAGCCTTGCCCAGCATCATTGCAGCCTTGCCCAGGGTCATTGCAGCCTTGCCCAGGGTCATTGCGGCCATGCCCAGCGTCATTGCAGCCTTGCCCAGCATCATTGCAGCCTTGCCCAGGGTCATTGCAGCCATGCCCAGCGTCATTGCAGCCTTGCCCAGCATCATTGCAGCCTTGCCCAGGGTCATTGCAGCCATGCCCAGCGTCATTGCAGCCTTGCCCAGCATCATTGCAGCCTTGCCCAGCGTCATTGCAGCCATGCCCAGCGACATTGTACCTTGCCAGCGTCATTGCAGCCATGCCCAGCGACATTTGAAATCCGGTCCGGGTTTAAATTTCCCGCCGCCGAGACTCTCTGTCGCGCGCGCGGCCGAAAAAGACCGAGGCGCGGCCGAAAAAGACCGAAGCGGCCCCGGAAAAGGCCGAGCCGACTGTTCAGCTCCAATCGCGGTCCCGCCTCCCTGCTGTTTCCGGAGCGAGGGGAGGGAGGCGGGACTCCGAGCAGACCCGAACAGTCTGCTCGGTCTATTCCGGCGCGGCTTCGGGTTTTTTCAGCCGCAATTCGGTCTTTTTCGGCAGCGCTCGCTATTTTTCGGCGGCTCTTGCCATTTTTGACATTTTTGACATTTTTTTTTTTTGGGGTATCGGCGTATAACACGCACCCCCGACTTTCCCCCGATTTTTAGGGGGAAAAAGTGCGTGTTATACGCCGATAAATACGGTAGTTCAAGTCCTTACAGAATTTCATTGATCAAGTGGACATCCCATATCATCCCTTCCCCATCCAAGTTTAATTCCCCAAATAAAAATAAAAAAAAGCTGCAAGGACGGTTTCATGACTTGGAGTGAGTGAAAAATCTGTGTGCCTGGCTGTGCAGGGTGGGAGAAGACCACATTCATCAGCGGCCCTTACGGGGGTAGCGCTACACTTAGATTAAGGCCCCTTTCACATGGGCACCCTGTGTGAAGCAGGATCCGCTTGCTTAGTGGGGGATCTCTCTGCTGATACCTGCTGAGCAGATAGATGACAGGTCCATGTCCTCTCCGCTATGCAGAGTGAACATGGACACAGCCACACTGTTCTTTATGGGGCTGTAAGATGGAAACAAACCACCTCTCCGTTTTCCATCTGACACAGAAGCTTACCTCTGTACAGAAGCTTCCTGTAATAAAGACCGGTCACCACTGCTTTCTCCTTGTATGGTGACTGGTCTTGTCTCCGCCCCTTCTGTAGATTTTATCAGGCAGACTGTAGTAGGTGGTTCATACTGAGTTCTTCCCACAGCTCTGCTCTGTGCACAGGCTATGTACAGCACAGTGATGATGAGCTTGCATAGGCATTTGCTGCAAACAACGTAAGATTATGTAGCGGTACCCCCGTAGGGGCTGCTGGTGATTGTGGTTTGTCTCCCACTCTGCACAGCCAGGCATATGAATTTCCAGACCCACTTCAGTCAATAAACAGTCCTTGTACTTTGTTTTTGTTTTGTTTTATAAGGGGAATAGAGTACATATGGGATGCCCACTTGATTGAAGATAGGAAATTTAGGGACTAAACTATATACACCTCTGGTATATACAACCTCTTTTCTTCACCTCCAGGACATACACTTGCTTGCAGACTATCACTCCCAGGACCAGTTAGCAATGATGTGAGGACCTGACACTGCCTCTGTCAGGCCCAAAGCAAATGCCCTTTGCAGGCAGAGACCGCTGGCCCCTATGGTGTAGCAAATTTAGGTAGTCCTTGGTGCTAGCTGTCCCCCATGTGGCTACTGCTCCCAGTTCCACCTCTGCAGGCCCTGCCAGCCCTCTTGGCTGCAGCTGCCTCTTTTCACTACCCGCGCCACCACAGTCCTCCTGACTGGCTCTGCACCCATTCCAGACTGCTCCATCCCAGTCCCCTCAGGCGTGCCCCCCCCCCCCCAGTCCTCCTGACTGTGTGCCACTCACCAGCCCTCTTGGCTGTTCCTTGTTCTTCCTGGAGACTTTGCAGGCAGTGTTCTCCCACTCTCCTCCTTGCTCCCATGCCTCCTGTCCAGGACACCTCCGTGGTTTTGGGAAGGTCTTGTCCGCACCCCAGCCCAGGCCCAAGGTCACCCCCCCGGACTGGGGGGCTCCCTCAAAGGCCACAAAAGCCTAACATAGGTGGGCACAGTGGTGTAGTGGTTAGCACTTTTGCCTGGCAGTAAAACAGTTCACTGGTTCGAATCCCAACCATGACACCACCTGCCTGGAGTTTGCATGTTCTCCCTGTGCCTGTGTGGGTTTCCTCCAGGTACTCCTGTTTCCTCCCACACTCCAAAAACATGTTGGTAGGTTAATTGGATCCTGTCTAAATTGACCATAGTATGTATGAATGTGAGTTAGGGACCTTAGATTGTAAGCTCTTTGAGGGTAGAGACTGATGTAAATATATAATATATATGTAAAGCGCTGCATAATTTGACGGCACTATATAAGTACCTGAAATAAATAAATAAATAATAACACTCCATCTCTTCAGCTTTCAGCCGAACACAACTCCTCTTAGCTGGACTGACCCTGAGTAATTTTAGGGGGCCTGCCCCCTACCAATCCAAGTTGGGGATTGGTCAGGGCCCTCAAAAAACTCCAGGCAGCTCCATCTTACTTCCCCTCCCATTATTCTAGAAGGTACCAGAACATTCAAGATGTAGGGGGGAGGTCTCAGTGAGGCTGTCTGTGAGTCATCCAGATTGCCCTGTATATATTAAAATTAAAGTTTTTGTGCCTGAAGTTCAGCTTTAAGAAGAAAATGTAAATTTAAAGCGGAACTTTAGTAATTTTTTTAAACTTTTCATCTTTTAAATCTTCTGCCCTTGTTGTTTTAACTTTGGATAGTAATTTTTTTTTCTGCCAGTAAATACCTTATACAGCCCACTTCCTGTTTCTTGTCTGGTAAAAAGCCTAGGCTTATGACATCATGCACAGTTCTCTCTCTCTCGTGATAGTTTGTCAGGGAGGGAGGGGGGATGAGTCATGAGTGGGCCATAAATGAGAGCTGCAGAGCTGGAGGTGTGCCTCTGTGTGTCTGTGTAAATCCAGGAAGTGAACAGGCAGAAGCTTCAGCTGCCCACAGTTAAAATGGCTGCAACCAGACTCAGTGGAGGGAGATTTATGCAGCATATTTGGCAAGTACAGAATCACAGTATATATAAAATAGTATGCAAAGTGGTTAGAGGGAAGCTTCAGAATGGCAAAGATGTTTTTATTACAAATTATGTGAGGAGACTGCAGTTCCTCTTTAAGAAACCATTGTCATGTCATGAATTAAAAAATGATAAGTAATTTACTGTATTGAGAACAGTCTCATCCTTAGGTCAACAGCACTGGAGGTCTATTAATCCTTTGATAAGACTAGTTGCATTTTATTGCTTTGTAGTACACCTATACTCTGATTGGTAAGTATCACACATGCCACTTCCTTGTAGCTCCAGGCCTTTGATGCACACACGTACATGGCTCTCCCTTCACATCTACTGTATAGAAAACTCTTTGCAAGCTTCAAATAGCTGATCTAAAATATTCTTTTCATCCTTCCACAATCAATGGTTGAGTATTTGACTAGATGTGTGATCTTTCAGCTGGTGATAAACACACAATCGGTTGCCTGCTCTCACCTACCACATCTATAACATTACAATAGATCTTAAGAAAAATAAATGATTGATCTGGTCACCAAAATCCAATTATGGATATTGTGTGTCCCTGGATTACAGGGTTATTATTTTATTGTTTCTTCAAGTGAAAGTAATTTTTTTTTTTTTTACCTTAAAGTGATTGTAAAGGAAAAAATGTATTTAAAAAAAAAACAATAAATATGTCATTCTTACCTGCTCTGTGCAGTAGTTTCAGCCAATCAGGTGGGAGAGATCTGGGAGAGTCTCGGATCTCGTGCATATTGCTGGATTAGGAATGAGCTTAGGTAAGTATTGGGGGATGAGGGGGGAGCTGCACACTGAAGTTTTTTTCCTTCATGCATAGAATGCATGAAAGTAAAAAAACCTTCAGCCTTTACAACCACTTTAATGCATTCTCTGTACGCTACCTGAGCCTGATCTCGATCCAGGGATGTGCATGAGAGCAGCGGCTCTCTCAGCTCTCTCCTTCCTCATTGGTTTAGATACAGCAGTGGGAGCCACTGGCTCCCGCTGCCGTCAATCACAGCAGTGAGGAGGGAGCATGACACACAGTGCGGGGCCCGGGAGTGAGCACGCATGGGTGCCCCCATAACAAGCATTCCCTGACTTCATCACTGGAAGTGTCCTTAAATAATTGTCTCAAATGAGCGGCCTTTCTTATGGAAAGGTGAACAGAATCAGGTGGTATATTTTCTAGAAAAACTGAACAAAAAACAACAATAGAAAAATCAGATTAACTTGGGATATTAGTAAGAAGACCATATCCTTCCTGGATTTAGAAATTATACAAGAAGGATGTACGCTTAGTTCAAAAACACATTTTAAGAACGTAAATAAGAACAGCTACCTCCCATTGGAGAGCTGCCACCATCAAATTTGGCTTTACAATATTGCCAAAGGTCAACTGATGCGCTTAAGACAAAATTGTACTCAGAAAAATGATTTCCTAGTCCACGCCGATAAAATAGGACACAGATTTATCAAGAAAGGATATGACAGTAAACATATATAAAAAAATAAAAAATATCAGAAGTAGCAGAAATGGATCGTAATGAACTTATCAAAGATAAGAAGAAACCAGGTGTCCAGGGTAGATACAGTACCGATCATCTTGGACTACAATGTCCAATACAAAAAAATCGAAAAAATTATAAAACGGCATTGGCACATATTCCTAACGGATAGACATCTCCAAGAGCTTCTACCTGACAACCCTAAATGTATACATAAAAGAGCTCCCACGGTACGAGATAAGATTGTCAAAAGTATCCGGATCCACCTTTAAAGGGAATTGACATTTTATATGGGAAAACGTTTCTTCCTGTTTAAACGATGCTTTGCATGTACTAAAACAAAATGCCCTGTTGAAAAGAAATTTATGTTCACATCCACCTGTAAAGGCAATACCTATGAGGTTAAAGACTTCATAGGCTGTAATACAGAAGGGGCAGTCTATGCCGCACGAAAAGACCCTTGAAAGTACGCATTAAAGAACATGTACATAATATTCTTAAAGGATTCGACAAATATAATGTTTCCAAACATTTTGCCACACACCACATTAAAGAACCCACCCTATTCTGGGGAATAGAACCATATAAAAAACACTCCATCAAAAAGTGAGGACCCTCAGCCAGTTAGAATCCAAATGGATTTTTATATTGGACACCTTTGCACCTCGGGGATTGAACATTGAATTCAACCTCAATTGCTTTATTAGTGATTTTTAACCACCCAGAAACAGTTTTAATAATAATTATTTTTTACTCTCTCCTTTCACTGTTAGCTTGATCCATATTTCATTCTTTTTTTTTTTTCATTAAACGGCCCCTGCTTTCCTGTATATGATACCTCTTTCACCTTCCCTACAGTTTCATATTAATCACATTGACTAGATACTATATTATGTAGCCATATTCAATTCTTGTATCAATTAGATTTATTGTGTCACTGGCATCATTTCCAGTGTCCCCAGCACTCTTTTATACTCTAGAGATATTTAATATTAGATTCACATTTTTATTTTACATCTCATTGCCCCTGACTTTAGGTTTAGACTATGCACCTCTCACAGTTTTTTGCCAGCTGCCTTATTATAAGATCAGTTGGAAAATGGCCACCATGTTGTTTACCTATGGTAGACTACAAGAAAATGGCTGCGGCTGTAGATTGATATGAATATGCACCAGAAAATGTCCGCTATACCATTTCAACCATAGGACCACAAGAAAATGGCCGCTCGTTTGAGACAATATTAAACCTATTTAAAGTGGAAGTAAACCCTCCTATCGTTTTCAGCCAAGGAAGCTGCCATCTTTGCCTCTGTTTAATCTTCAACTGCCACAGTGCTGCACATGTGATCCGTTATGACACCAGCCATTGGATGGTTTGACTGTTTGGTTGAGAGCACAGCCAATGTGCAGTTAGCATTCACGGCATGCCTTTTTTTTTTAAACTGTTAAATCGATGGGTTTACTTCCGCTTTAAGGACACTTCCAGTGCTAGTCTTCATTCTGTGATGAAGTCACGTGGCCATGAAGATACGCATCGGAATAGACAGGCACCGGAAGTGATATCAGGCTGCGAGCTCGTTTTGTTTTGTTTTATACATCTGCTTTAATGTAAGTACCAATCTTGGCTGTTATTAAATAAATACCCAGTTTTTATATACTTCACTATTTGGATCCCCTGTTCTCTTTCTCTATATCATTCATGTGCCAACCTTGAAGGATTTCCACCGTTACTGACTTATACAAAGGAGATATATTTTTTTGATGAGAACCATTCACCAGGACATCAGGCTCCATAGATGATAGTTATGATATTGCCATCCATAAGAAATTCTTAGGGTGACCTACAGCATGACCCTGGATTTTCAGATTCCCACTGGATATTTTACACTATTACCTTACAGCGGTAAGTGTGCCATTGCACACTGAGGTGTGACTACACTGAAGAGGTAAATCACCAATTCACATTACTACCCCTACACAGAGTGTCAATTGGAGCCCAGCACTTTCTTTCTTGCACTGTATTCACCAGCATCTGTTTGAAGACTTATGCTCACCTTGGACCGTATTTCTTAGTTTTTTTGGCACTAGCACTTTATTTTGTTTAAGATAACATTGATTTGGATGGTATTCCTTTGTATTGCTATTTGTACCTACATTGTACATTGGGAGTTTACCACTTATGTATTTTTGTGCAGTCAGCACTTTGGATTGCCTATTACCATTGTGCACTTATATTGTGTCTTTTGAAGTTTATTATTTATGTATTTGAACACTTAGCACTTTATAGTAGTTACCCATGTATTATCACTTATGCCCCGTACACACGGTCGGAAATTCCGACCACAAAATCCGTCTGATTTTTTCCGACACTGGTGTTGCATACACACGGTCGGACAAAGTTGTCGGAAAATCTGATCATTCTGAACGTGGTGGCTTTCGTTGCGTACGACGGAACTACGTAGAGGCTAATAGCCAATAGCTTTGGTCTTGTAATGTGATCTGAGCATGCGTGGCACTTTGTCCGTCGGAATTCGCTACACACGATCGGAAAAAGTCAGATCGGACATTGTTGTCGGAAAATTTGAGAGCAGGATCTCAAATTTTTTTTTCCGCCGGAATTTCCGACGGAAAATGTCCGATGGAGCCCACACATGGTCAGATTTTCCGACAACATAGGACATTTTCTGTCGGAAATTCCGACCGTGTGTACGGGGCATTAGAGTGCAACACCATCTATTGATTTTATTTATTCTTTTCTTGGCTAGTGATTGACCAATCTTGTGATTGCTGCAAAAAGGTGCCCTAATTTTTTCTGGTTCAGGTAAAGCGGGAATATTTATTTTATCTAATAACCGGTTGTGCCACCCTTGGGGGCAACAACTGCAGTCAAGCATTTGCGATAACTGGCAATGAAGCTTTCACATTGCTGTGGAGCAATTTTGACCCACTCATCTTTGCAGAATTGTTTTAATTGAGCCACATTGAAGGGTTTTCTAGCATGAATGGCCTGTGTAAGGTCATGATACAGCATCTCAATTGGATTTAAGTCTGGGGCTTGGACTAGGCCACTCCAAAACCTAAATTTTGCTTTGTTTGAACAATTTGGAGGTGGACTTGCTGTTGCATTTTTGATCATTGTCCTGTTGCATAACCCAAGTGCACTTGAGCTTGAGGTTGCAAACTGATGGCCGGACATTCTCTTTTAGGATTTTCTGGTAGAGCTCAGAATTCATGGTTCCATCAATTATGGTCATCCAGGTCCTGAAGCTGCAAAGCAGCCCCAGACCATCACACTACCACCACCATGTCTGACTGTTGGTATGATGTTCTTGTTATGAAATGCTGTATTAGTTTTATAAATAAATAGGTATGTTGCACTAAATAAAATAAACAATAAGTGAATTACATGAAACAAGTGCATCAAAGAGTCACAAAATGTGACAAAAAGTGAAAGTTTGACTGTTGTGTCACCAACTTCCTCCACCTTGTGAGACCACCACCAAAAAATAGGATGTGTCATTACCAAAGAGCGTTGACCACTTAATATGGGGGGTCAACTTAGACTTGTATATCTGGGATACTCAACGTCTGAAAAGAGGTCGGCTCAGCAAAAGCTTCAAGTCACCACCGGGGAAAACATCAGGTTTCTTTCACTTCAAGTGTGACATCAGGTCATATACCACAAATGAGAGACAAATGGCACAATAGTGTAAAACCTTTTCAACCAGAATTTAATGAGGTTAATGCTTTTACATGAAAGACAATTAAAAACAGTATGTACTGGACATAATGGTTTTAAAGGTGTATCCTCCAATCGCCCGACCGGTTTCGTCACTAATCAGAATTCTTCTGGGGCATAAGCATCATTCCCCACCATCGCTATAAAAATCCTCTCTGTAGTGCAAAGCCTCGCTTCCACCTCTCACTCTGTGTGGTTCTTCCTGTGTGACCAAGCCTCACTCTGGCCACAGAATCCTTCTGAGGTTCAATACAGACAACCAAGCCTCATTATGGCTGGTCATGACATCAGCCGTGAGAGCGGGAATTCAACACACTGACCTATCGCAAAAAGACATCGGTCACATGATCCAAAAAAAGGGAAGCGCTGACACCGCGGTTCCCCCCCCCCCCCAATGATATCAGCTACATCCTGTACAAGATCACCCCAATGATATGAGCCACATCCTGTACAAGATCAGTGAAACCACACAGGCAAAATGTGGTTCCGGGCCCATAGACAATATAATCTAAATACAGGAACATGTTACAATAATTATAAAATAAGAATGAGATTAAATAGAGATAAAAATAATGACTAAACTCAAACTGTATATAAGGTTATTTAAAAAAACTGGTAAAAAAAAACTAAATATATTAAGAATTATCCAAGAAACAGTTGACGTCCAAATAAACATTTAGTCCATGTGGAACTTAACTCTTAAGAAAAAAAATACATTTTGTTTCTATTCTTGACAACTCCCTAACTTTAAGGCTACCCCTCCAAAGGGGAGTGAAACTGTCTATGCCCATGAAAAATGTTCCAGCTGGATCCCTACCGTGTGTTAAATTGTAGTGCCTGGATACATTGTGCTTTTTATATCCTTTGTGGATATTTGCTATATGTTTGTTTAATTTAGTATATTTAGTGCCCGGGTGGTCCGGCCCACATATTGCAAACCACACGAGCACTGAAGCAAATTTACCACATGGGTAGTTTTGCAAGTGATGAGAAACCTAATTGTGTATTTATTAGATGTCACTCCAGAAGAGAATTCTAACATTTTTCTCTTTTTACACTGATTAAGACTATACATCTGACAGCTACCACATCTAAAATATCGAGTGAGGCTATGGAAAAGATGATGAGATCTTGAAGGAGGGTCTAAAACATTGTGTACTAACCTATTTTTTAAAGAAGGGACACCCCTATAGATGACTTGGGGTTTGAAAGTTAAGGCAGGGCCCAAAACTCTATCATTCAGAAGGATATGCCAATGTTTATCAATAATGCGTTTAATGGCCAGATGTTGTGTGGAATACGTTGTAATCGACATGTGCAATTTGTTTCGTTCCAAATTAGTTTTTTAACAAATCTCGACAAATTTGTTAATTCGTAAATATCTGAATTAACGAATATCCGTTCAACAAATTTGTAAATTCGTACATTCGTAAATTCATTTTTTTTCACATTCGTACATTCATAAATCCGTATATTTGCACATTTGTAAATTCGTACATTAGTAAATTCGTATATATTTGCACATTCATAAATTCGTACATTTGCAAATTCTGAATTTATAATTAACTAATAATAACTTAACTATTACTAACTATTACATTATAGGTATTGTAATTTCCTTTCAAATTTGACTGTTAGTGAACGTAACAAATACAAATTTATCTTAACTGGCAGCCAAAGGACCAGGCCCCTTTTTGCGATTCGGCACTGCGTCAATTTAACTGACAATTGCGCGGTCGTGCGACGTGGCTCCAAAACAAAATTGGCGTCCTTTTTTTCCCACAAATAGAGCTTTCTTTTGGTGGTATTTGATCGCCCCTGCGGTTTTTATTTTTTGCTCTATAAACAAAAATAGAGCGACAATTTTGAAAAAAATGCAACATTTTTTGCCCTTTTGCTATAATAAATATCCCAAAAAAATATATAAAAAACAATTTTTTTTTCTCAGTTTAGGCCGATACGTATTCTTCTACATATTTTTGGTAAAAAAAATCGCAATTAGCGATTATTGATTGGTTTGCGCAAAAGTTATAGCGTTTACAAAATTGGGGATAGTTTTATAGCATTTTTATTAATATTTTTTTTTTACTAGTAATGGCGGCGATCAGCGATTTTTTTTGTGACTGCGGCATTATGGCGGACACATCGGACATTTTTGACACATTTTTGGGACCATTGTCATTTATACAGCAATCAATGCTATTTAAATGCATTAATTCCTGTATAAATGACAGTTGTAGTGAAAGAGTTAACCACTAGGGGGAGGGGAGGGTTTATGGGCTGTGACGTGTGTGTGTTTTTTTACATTAGGGGGAGGGGCTGACGTCTGACGTCATTGATCAGCTTTCCCGATGCCCGGGAACAGCCAATCAATGACAGGCAGAGTAGGAAGCGCGGGGAGAGGTTTGTTTACACATACCTCTCCCCGTTCTTCAGCTCCGTAACCCAATCGCGGGACACCAGCGGCGATCGGGTCCGCTGGTCCCGCGGCCAGGGTCACGGAGCTCCCGACCGGGTTGCGAGCGCGCCGCTGGCGCGCGCGCGTGCGACATATACGGGCAGGCAATTAAAGGGGACGTACAGGTACGTGCTTTTGCCTGCCCGTGCCATTCTGTTGACGTATATCTACATGAGGCGGTCGGGAAGCGGTTAATGGAACTCTGAGTCAGGGTTCAAAATCATCATTCAAAATCATCTGAAGATGTACAATTACATTTAATTCGAAGGTACTGTCCTTTGCGGACTCCCTCTAACCATGACCTGTGATGACAACTGTCCCTTGAGATGTAGGTGTTGCGATGCATAGACTTAAAAAAGGTTGAAGTGGTCAGATGTCCCCCCACAACCTTAATAATGAGGTATAAAAAATGGATCTCGCTTTGACTCATCTCAAAATTCAGTTTTATGCCTCTGTTGTTCTGATTAAGAGTATTTAGAAAAGCAGTAAGTTTTATGCCAGATGTCTCATCAATCCAAGATGTTTTTTGGTAAATGTGAGATGAGCCTTTGTGTTCTTTTTTTTAGTCAGTAGTGGCTTTGGCCTTGAAACTCTCCCATGGATGCCATTTTGGCCCAGTCTCTTTCCTATTGTTGAATATTGAACCTTTATCTTACCTGAGGCAAATGTGAGGCCTACAGTTCTTTAGATGTTGTTTTGGATTCTTTTATGACCTCCTGAATGAGTCGTTGTCATGCTCTTGAAGTCATTTTTGTAGGCTGGCCACTCCTGGGAAGGTTCACCACTGTTCCAAGTTATCTCTATTTGTAGATAATGGCTCCCCCTTTGGCTCACTGGAGTTCCAAATGGCTTTGAAACCCTTCCTAGACCAATACATGTTTGTTTCTAATCTGTTCTTGAATTTTTTTAGATTGTGTCATTATGTGTGGCTTTTTGTGATCTGTTGGTGTGCTTCACTTTATCGGGAAGCTTCTATTTATGTGATTTCTTGATTCAACAGGTCTGGCAGTAATCAGGGCCTGGGTGTGGCAAGTGAAATTTAACTCAGCTTTCCAAAAAAATTGTGGTTAATCACAGTTCATTCATGATTCAGCATTGGAGGGCGCAATTACTTTTTTCACATAGGGCCAGGCAGGTTTTAACAGCTTTTTCCCCTTAATAAATTAAAAAATGTAAAAACTGCCTCTTGGATTTACTCGGGTTATCTTTGTGTAATATTAAAATTTGTTTAAAGATCTGAATCATTTAAGTGTGAGAAAAAGGGAAAGGAATAAAAAATCAGAAAGGTGACAAATACTTTTTCACAGCACTGTATATATTAATGTTTGTTATTAATATCATTAAAAATTGAGTATTTACTATTAGTGTAGAGTGAGCAGATGTCCCCGGTTTCTGGGGGACAGTCCCTGATTTTAGGGAAAAATTTCTCCGATTTTGTTTCTGGTTAAAATAAAGTGTCTTTGGTTTATTTCCAAATTTAAAATTGACATTGCTGGCTCAGGCAGTTGCAGGGTGATCCTGGAGCAGGAGGAGGGGAAGGGTTTGTATGCTCTGGACTGTGTCTGGGGTTATTGTTGATGTCATATTATGCCCATATTACATGGCGTTCCTGGTCCCACCCCTCTTGGCTTGTGCAGATTTCACTGCTGTGAGGTAAGAATGAGGATTATCCACTGCCTTGCCCTTGCTTGTGACGGTAAGGTGTCCCTGGATTTAATTTTGAAAAGTGGCCAGTAAAAGCACTTTATAATAGACAGTGGCATGGAATTAGTTGGAGCCTGGCCATCAAGTCGAGGAAGTCAAGCTCTAGGTAACAAAGTGAAACTAAATCAGAGAGGAGCACAGAAGGACCTTTTTGACTAATAAAATAATATATTGTGTGGCCTTCTCTTAGGCAGGACATTTACTTTTAAACGTTTAAACTTGAATAAGGTTCAACTGAAGTTCTGACCAAATGCACTGTTATTTGAAACTGTACTGTAATGCAGATACATTTGTTTGTCACTTTGTTATATGCATTCTTCCCAGAGCTGCAAGTGGCATCCTTAATGAGACAATCAAGGTGAACACAAATGCATGTCACAGTTTATCAGTTTATAAATTGTGTATATATATATATATATATATATACACACACACACACACACTATATTGCCAAAATTATTGGGACACCTGCCTTTACACGCACATGAACTTTAATAGCATCCCAGTCTTAGTCCGTAGGGTTTAATATTGAGTTAGCCCACCCTTTGCAGCTATAACAGCTTCAACTCTTCTGGGAAGGCTGGGGTCCCCCACAAAATTCATAACAGACCCTTATCTGAGCATGCAGCTTGGTAAGCCACATGCCCTTAACATAAGGGCTGGGCACCGCCCCTTTGTGGCACCATCGACCCAGCATCCACCGGTTTGTTATGTCGCAAAGGGGGCCAGCAGTTGATGTTGACAGATGGCCCTGCCCTTCCCTATATAAGAACTGTCAAACGGAGGAGCCTGCAATAGGCAGACGGCCTCCACGTTGGCAGGAGCGTCTTTTTTTTTTCTTTTTTGGGTGCAGCGGGCAGCGTGATTGATGGTGTATTTACATCGGGGGACACATTTGTCAAAAATAGTCTCTGCCTGTTTATTACTTTTTGACACTTTTTTGGTGAATGGGTAGGGGTACCCATACTCATTCACATGAGGGGGCCAGGATCTGGGGGGCCCCTTGTTAATGGGGGCTTCCAGATTCCGATAAGCCCCCTACCCGCAGACCCCCACAACCACCGGCCACGGTTGTGGGGATGAGGATGCTGAGGGCATGTGGCCTGGTATGGTTCTAGCATGGCGCTCGCTCGTACCCCGTCGCCCTTTCCCGACCTGCCGAGCAGCTGCATTATTGTTTCTACAAGATATCTCTTAATTTTTTTTACACAATCATGTAATCTTGCATACAATATCACTCCCTTTCAGTCTCCATGTCAACATCATTGCTTGATTAGGCTGTATACCATGTACAGATTTATTTATATTTACCTACACGCTTAGCTTGCTACTTCAGTACTACCTGATTACCTAGATGTACAGTGGTGTGAAAAAGTGTTTGCCCCCTTCCTCATTTCCTGTTCCTTTGCATGTTTGTCACACTCAAGTGTTTCGGAACATCAAACCAATTTAAACAATAGTCAAGGACAACACAAGTAAACACAAAATGCAATTTGTAAATGAAGGTGTTTATTATTAAAGGTGAAAAAAAATCCAAACCCTCATGGCCCTGTGTGAAAAAGTGATTGCCCCCCTTGTTAAAACATACTATAACTGTGGTTGTCCACACCTGAGTTCAATTTCTCTAGCCACACCCAGGCCTGATTATTGCCACACCTGTTCACAATCAAGGCATCTCTTAAATAGGAGCTGCTTGACACAGTAAGGTCCACCAGAAGATCCTTAAAAGCTACACATCATGCCGAGACCCAAAGAAATTCAGGAACAATTGAGAAAGAAAGTAATTGAGATCTATCAGTCTGGAAAGGGTTATAAAGCCATTTCCAAAGCTTTGAGAGCCATTATCCACAAATGGCGAAGACATGGAACAGTGGTGAACCTTCCCAGGAGTGGCCGGCCGCCCAAAATTACCCCAAGAGCGCAGCGACGACTCATCCAAGAGGTCACAAAAGACCCCACAACAACAACCAAAGAACTGCAGGCCTCACTTGCCTCAGTTAAGGTCAGCGTTCATGCCTCCACCATCAGGAAAAGACTGGGCAAAAATGGCCTGCATGGCAGAGTTCCAAGGAGAAAACCACTGCTGAGCAAAAAGAACATCAAAGCTCGTCTCAATTTCTCCACAACACATCTTGATGATCCCCAAGACTTTTGGGACAACATTCTGTGGACCGATGAGACAAAAGTGGAACTCTTTGGAAGGTGTGTGTCCAAGTATATCTGGCGTAGAAGGAACACTGCATTTCAGAAAAAGAACATTATACCAACAGTACAATATGGTGGTGGTAGTGTGATGGTCTGGGGCTGTTTTGCTGCTTCAGGACCTGGAAGACTTGCCGTGATAAAAGGAACTATGAATTCTGCTGTCTACCAAGAGATCCTGAAGGAGAATGTCCGACCATCTGTTCGTGTACTCAAGCTGAAACGAACTTGGGTTCTGCAGCAGGACAATGATCCTAAACACACCAGCAAGTCCACCACCGAATGGCTGAAGAAAAACAAAATGAAGACTTTGGAGTGGCCTAGCCAAAGTCCAGACCTGAATCCTATTGAGATGTTGTAGTATGACCTTAAAAAGGCCGTTCATGCTCGAAAACCCTCTAATGTAACTGAATTAGGACAATTCTGCAAAGATGAGTGGGCCAAAATTCCTCCAGGACGCTGTAAAAGCCTCATTGCACGTTATCGCAAACGCTTGGTTGCAGTTGTTGCTGCTAAGGGTGGCCCAACCAGTTATTAGGTTTAGGGGGCAATCACTTTTTCACACAGGGCCATGATGGTTTGGATTTTTTTTCACCTTAAATAATAAACACCTTCATTTACAAATTGCATTTTGTGTTTACTTGTGTTGTCCTTGACTATTGTTTAAATTGGTTTGATGTTCCGAAACACTTAAGTGTGACAAACATGCAAAGGAACAGGAAATGAGGAAGGGGGCAAACACTTTTTCACACCACTCTATATATATATATATATATATATATATATATATATATATATATATATATATATATATTTGTTACAGCTTCCAGTCATGATGGACATTGAAGGACACCAAGGGATACACCTTTTTCTCCCATTTCATGCTTTCCCTCCATCTGTTCCTCCGGTGGGCCCCTGCCAGTTCCACTCCTTCAGCTCCCAGTATAGACGCATCCTGTTGCCACCCTTTGGGAAACTAGCTTTTGGGATCCTGGTTTAGGCGATCTGTAAGTATGGGGTTACCCTGTACAAAGCTCCCCACCATTTGCTAAATGTTATCCACCATCGTGATATACACTTCTAATTGACATTTCATAACAACTATTGTAACC
Source organism: Lithobates sylvaticus (assembly GCA_028564925.1). Lineage (NCBI taxonomy): Eukaryota > Metazoa > Chordata > Amphibia > Anura > Ranidae > Lithobates > Lithobates sylvaticus. The sequence goes on along the minus strand of CM053030.1, from coordinate 488,607,226 downwards.
CATGCTAATATTTTTTAGGCACTTTTGTATCATGCTGTTACCAAATTGGCTTGGCATCTATGTCTATGTGTTTTACAGATGATGTATGTTATATACTTTTAATAAATCTATAAACCATGTTTACTTTATATACATCCATTGGTCTTTCTGTGCTCACCTTGTTCTGTTGCATGTCTAGTAGCAAGGACATTTCACGGATGGACTTATTGCACAGGTGGCAACCTATTACGGTACCACGCTTGAATTCACTGCGCTCCAGAGAGCAACCCATTCTTTCACAAATGTTTGTAGAAGCAGTCTGCATGCCTAGATTTTTGATTTATACACCTGTGACCATGGAGGTGATTGAGACACCTGAATCCAGTGATTTGGAGGGGTGTCCCAATACTTTTGGCAATATAGTGTATATCTATATATACTGTGTATATATATATATATATATATATATATATATATATATATATATATATATATATATATATATATAGATATATAGATATAGATATATATATATATATTAAAGTAGAACTGAAGGCAAAACTTTTTCAAATTGGATAGAGTAAGAGAGGATTATGACCCCTGTCAGGTTCTCTTTTGTGCCATCTGTGTCCCATTGGGGAAACTTCCCTTCACTTCTTGTCCCATAGCCAAAACAGGAAGAGAGAGGAAATCCCTCCGAAGTGAAATAAATCCTTGTTTGTCACCAGAACTAGAGCCACCAATGGAAAATGTCCTCTCTATTCCTGTTCTGTGACAACCCAAAATGTGGGATCTTCTTTCACTTTCATCTCAGTGATAATGGTAAACAGGACGAATCGAGAGGGTGAATTTCCCTAACAGGGACACAGACAGTAATAAAAACCTGACAGATGTTCTAATCCCTCTCCAATCTATCTAAAATAAAAAAAAAATTCCTTTAGTTATACAGTACTTAAGGTAGGCCTATGGACAGGAAGGGAGAGGAGGCACTCCTCTGATTCATTCAGCTGTGTGTGTAATTTATACATATCCTTAATTATCTCTGTAGAGAACAATTTTTTTTCCGGCAGAACAGTTAAGCTTAGCCTGGTAAACATGAATAAATAGTTACATAGTAGGTGAGGTTGAAAAAAGACACAAGTCCATCAGTCCAACCTATGTGTGTGATTATATGTCAGTATTACATTGTATATCCCTGTATGTTGTGGTGGTTCAGGTACTTATCTAATAGTTTTTTGAAACGATCAATGCCCCCGCTGAGACCACCGCCTGTGGAATTCCACATCCTTGCCGCTCTTACAGTAATGAACCGTCTACGCAGTTTAAGGTTAAACCTCTTTTCTTCTAATTTTAATGAGTGACCACGTGTCATATTAAACTCCCTTCTGCGGAAAAGTTTAATCCCTATTGTGGGATCACCAGTATGGTATTTGTAAATTGAAATCATATCCCATATTTCATTGACCAGAGGGACTAGGCAGGGATGCCCCCTATCCCTGATTCATTTTTCTCTGGCCATTGAACCACTGGCTGAGGCTATTCGATCTTCTAAAAATATTGTGGGATTTCGCAGATCTACAGGTGAAAATAAGATAGCACTCTATGCGGATGATACTCTAGTGTTTTTGGGGGATACGGGTCCATCCCTGTCTGCAGTTATGTCCTTAATAGACATGTATGGATCCTTTTCAGGATTCAATATCAATTGGGACAAATCTGTAATGCTGCTTGTGGACCCTGTGCGTATGGGACATCCGTGCCAGACCCATCAGATGGCCCTGGGTACATCATTCAAATATCTGTTAGTGGTAATTACATCAAATGTTACAGAATATACAGATGGGAATATACTCCCTCTTATTGTTAAATTTAGACAACAAAGCAAAACATGGAGTAAATTCCTATTGTCTATGATAGGGAGGGCGAATTTGGTGAAGATGGTGTGGATGCCCCAAATGCTATATGTATTGCACAATTGTCCCATATGGCTGACGTTACGATTATTTAGGACTATTGATTCAGTTTTTAGGATTTTGTGTGGAAGGGTGGAAAACCTAGAATTAGGTTTGAAATATTGCAACAGCCCATACATAAGAGGGGAATTGCGATACCTAATGTAAGATTATACTTTATGGCATCACAATTACAACATTGGCATGGTTGGGAGGTAGTGGACATGGAGGACCCCATACAGAAGATAATAACATCTCAATTTAAAAAATACCCTTTGGTTCAACTAATAGTAGCTCACCATTTTTATAATAAAAAAAGGTTCCCTACTTTCTACTTGATTCACAGGGTATGGAAAGCAGTGCAAAATATCACTCAGCATAAGGGGTATACGAAACATATACCCATATGGGATAACTACTACTTTTATGAATTGAATAGACTTTCGGAATTGGAAAAAGGCGGGCATAATATTTTTGGGTCAGTTATATGAAAGGGATGTTTTACTTCCTTTTAATATATTAAAAGACCGCTATCAGTTAATGAATAATAACTTTTACCAATATCTTCAAATACGTCATGCATTGCAAATCCAAAGCTCAAAAATCCAATTACAGTATGAATATTCTAAAATACTAATAAAGGCAACCTCGGTTACCTGCACGAAACAAGGATTAATAGGAGACCTTTATTCCAACTTACAAATAATAGAGACTACTGAAAAACATAAAAATAATTTTGCAAGGAGACATAGATCTAGATGAGGAGGACTGGACATGTGCCCTGGAAACACTCCCCAGGACATCTCTCTCGCCCCTCCCAAAGGCTATCTCAGCCTTTTATCATACATAGGGCTCAACATACCCCACAAAAACTCTATGCCTGGGGAAAATATATAACACCGTTATTCCCACGATGCTCTCTATTTAATGGCTCTCTTATCCACATGTTCTGGCGATGTGCAAAGCTTCATCGCTACTGGGAATAAATATTTATAACCCTAAATTCATTATGCTTCACTACTGGGAATAAAACCTGATGGAGCATTACCAGTAGAGATGCATACTATGATGAGATCTCTATACTTAGAACGTAAAGTTATTTAACAAAAATGGTCATCCTCTGATCCTCCAACCCATAAACAATGGGTTGAGAAACTTAATTATATACCGTATATACTCGAGTATAAACCGACCCAAATATAAGCTGAGGCACCTAATTTAACCACAAAAAACTGGGAAAACGTATTCATTCGAGTATAAGCCTAGGGTGGGAAATGCAGCAGCTACTGGTAAACAATGCCCATTTGCAGCCTCACTGTGCCCATTTGCAGCCTCACTGTGCCCATCCGCAGCCTCGCTGTGCCCATTTGCAGCCTCGCTGTGCCCATTTGAAGCCTCACTGTGCCCACCTGTATCATCAGTGCCCATCTGCAGCCTCACTGTGCCCATCTGCAGCCTCATTGTGCCCTTTTGCAGCCTCACTGTGCCCATCGACAGCCTCAATGTGCCCACCTGTACATTTGATTACAAACAGCGGGTGTCTCCCGCTGTGTCATGCAACTGCAGTCTTAACTGTTCCGCGGCCGTCCACTGTAACAGAGCCCCGCCTCCTCCTCGTCCGTGATAGACGGAACACTGATTCAGTTTCCCAGCATTGTATCAGTGTTCAGTGTTCCGTCTATCACAGACGAGGAGGAGGCAGGGTTTTGTTACAGTGGACGGCCAACGAACAGTTACGACTGCATGACACAGCAGGAGACCCTCACTCGAGTATAAGCCTAGGGGGGCTTTTTCAGCATAAAAAAAAATGTGCTGAAAAAGTCGGCTTATATTCGAGTATATACGGTACTTAATAGAGAAAAAATAACATATAAACATAGAGGTACACCCCAAAGGTTTGGTAAAATATAGTCATGCTGGATAGAACCTAGTAATGAATTATATGATGGTTTATCTAGTAGAGAGGAGTGAAGGTAGAGGAGATAGATGGGTGTAAAGAGCTGGGGTAGAAGAGAAGAAATTACTACGTAAAAGAAAGATAATTTGATGTTTTATAGAGGTAGTTGTCACAGTCTGATTGATATTAGGGGAGCTCAATTTGATGAATAAAATGTATTCATATTTTCATTATGTTTTGTTTATTATATGTTATTTTAGTCCGAGAGGTGGAAGGTGTGTTAAGCCCCATACACACGGTAGGATTTTCGCATGGATTCTGTCCGATCGGACAATGTTGTCGAAAAATCCGACCGTGTGTAGGCACCATCGGACAGTGTACGTCGGATTGTCCTATCTCCTGCTGGATAGATTTTTTGACAACAAGGTCCGATCACACCAAATCCGATCGTGTGTAGCGTTGTCCGACGGACAAAGTGCTACGCATGCTCAGATCACATTACAAGACCAAAGCTATTGGCTACTAGCCTCTACGTAGTCCCGTCGTAGGCAACAAACGTCACCACGTTCAGAATGATCGGGTTTTCCGACAACTTTGTCCGACCGTGTGTATGCAACACCAACATCAGACAAAGTATGACGGACAGGATCCGACGGATCATCCGCGCGTGTGTATGGGGCTTTAGGTTTTTGTGCTTTCTTATTTTTCTGATACCCTATGGATTCATTTGACATATTATTTGTCTGTATGTTTAATAATAAAATAAAAAAAAATATTTGATTTAAAAAAAAATAAGAATTCATATCCCCACTCAAGCGTCTCTTCTCCAGAGAGAATAAGTTCAGTGCTCACAACCTTTCCTCATAACTAATATCCTCCAGTCCCTTTATTAGCTTTATTGCCCTTCTCTGTACTCACTCCATTTCCAGTACATCCTTCCTGAGAACTGGTGCCCAGAACTGGACAGCATACTCAAGGTGAGGCCGGACCAGAGTCTTGTAGAGTGGGAGAATTATCGCTTTATCTCTTGAGTTAATCCCCTTTTTAATGCATGGCAATATTCTGTTTGCTTTGTTAGCAGCAGCTTGGCATTGCATGCCATTGCTGAGCCTATCATCTACTAGGACCCCCAGGTCCTTTTCCATCCTTGATTCCCCTAGAGGTTCTCCCCCAGTGAGTAAATTGCATTCATATTTTTACCACCCAAATGCATTATTTTACATTTTCCCACATTAAACCTCATTTGCCATGTAGTTGCCCACCCCATTAATTTGTTCAGATCTTCTTGCAAGGTTTCCACATCCTGCAGAGAAATTATTGGCCTGCTTAGCTTAGTATCCTGCGCAAATACAGAAATGTTTACCCCATTCTTCAGGTCGTTTATGAACAAATTAAATAGGATTGGTCCCAGCACAGAACCCTGGGGGACCCACTTTCCACCCCTGACCATTCAGAGTACTCCCCATTTATCACCACCCTCTGAACTCGCCCTTGTAGCCAGTTTTCAATCCATGTACTCACCCTATGGTCCATGCCAACGGACCTTACTTTGTACAGTAAACGTTTATGGGGAACTGTGTCAAATGCTTTTGCAAAATCCAGATACACCACATCTATGGGCCTTCCTTTATCTAGATGGCAGCTCACCTCCTCATAGAAGGTTAATAGATTGGTTCGGCAAGAATGATTCTTCATGAATCCGTTTTCATTACTAAAATCTTGTATATAGTCCCTTATCATCCACTCCAAAAGCTTGCATACTATTGATGTTAGGCTAACTGGTCTGTAATTCCCAGGGATGTATTTTGGCCCTTTTTTTAAATATTGGGGCTACATTGGCTTTTCTCCAATCAGATGGTACCATTCCAGTCAGTAGACTGTCAGTAAAAATTAGGAACAATGGTCTGGCAATTACTTGACCGAGTTCATAAGGACCCTCGGGTGCCAGCCATCTGGTCCCGGTGACTTATTAATGTTAAAGCGGTTGTATACCCTTAATTTCAACTTGCACTCGTATAGGTTTAGGAGGTATTTCTTGTACCTACAGGTAAGCCTAATCTAGGCTTACCCGTAGGTACAAGAAATACCTCCTAAACCTATACGGTTTAGGAGATATTTGCCAAAAGGTTTTACAACGTTGTCTACGGCGCATGCGTGTCATAGACAACGATGCATTCACGAGGTTAATCCCCATTTACAACTTCGGCTCGCCAAAGTTGAAGTCTCCCGCACGCATGCGCGGAGCGACGTCTTTGCTGCTCTGGTCAATCACAGCGCCGCAGCGGCGCTGTGATTGGCTGGTGCAGCGATACCCGGAAGTAACCGAGTGGAGAGATGGCTGCGGCTAGAGGGGGAGATGAGGACGGCGTGGGGGCCCCGATATAAGGTAAGTGATGCATAATGAGCTAGTATGCTAGTCATACTAGCTCATTATGGCTTTGTCTTGCAGGTTGTTTAAAAAAATAAAAAAATAAACGGGTATACAACCTCTTTAAGTTTTACAAGTCTATTTCTAATTCTGTCCTCTGTTAGCCATGAGGGTGCTTCCTGTGATGTGCCATGAGGATAAACACTGAAGTTTTGGTTACTGAAGCCCCCCGATTCCCTCGTGAAGACTGAGGAGAAGAATAAATTCAATACCATCGCCATCTCCCCATCCTTTGTAACCAGATTTCCTTCTTCATTCTTTATGGGGCCAATATGGTCTGTCCTCCCTTTTTACTGTTTATATACTTAAATAATTTCTTGGGATTTTTTTTTTTTGCTCTCCTCCACTATTTGTCTTTTGTGTTCTATCTTAGCCGCCCTAATTGCACCCTTACATTTCTTGTTGCATTAAAGTCTGAATGCTGATGAGGATCCCTCAGCCTTGTATTTTTTGAAGGCCTTCTCATTTGCTTTTACATGCATTTTTACATTGGAGTTAAGCCATCCAGGACTTTTGTTCGCTCTTTTAAGTTTATTTCCCAATGGGATGCACTGGCTGATGCCCTTATTTAATATGCTCTTAAAGCAAACTAATTTCTCCTCCGTGTTCTTTGTTCCTAAGATTTTATCCCAATTTATATCTTCTAGCAAGGTTCGTCATTTAGGGAAGTTGGCTCTTTTGAAATTCAGCGTCTTTGTATTCCCCTTATGTTTCCTATTTGTATGATTTACAGTTTACATATCCTGGCAGAATTTATGATTTCTTGGCCGTTTTTCAGAGAATATGAATGATAACATAAAAACTTTTCTTTCACTCATGGTTAGTGTTTGGATGAAGCAATTTATTATCAATCAACCCATTAGGATTCCACCTCCTCCCTAGCTCCCTTAGTGATGTCATCTCTCACATTCACTTGTACATTATTCTTGATATACAGGCATACCCCTCCCCCTTTTTTACCCTCTCTATCCCTGCGATAAAGGGAATACCCTTGAATGGTTGCCAGCCAATCATGAGAGCTCGGAAATTCCCACAAAATCGTACAACAGTATCTATAGTTCTCCCATCTTGTCCGCCAATGCTGGGACTTGTGAGCAAAGGATTATTACCTGTGTAGTCAGTTGTCCATAGAAGCCTAGATGGTCAGTTAGTGATGATGTAAGCGGCCACCATTTTGGTTGGTTCAGTTCATGTTACTAAATCCTTGCACATTACTATCCTATAACTGTTTTATCACTCAGACTGATGATAGGGTCCTGCATGGCCCCGAAACATTTCTATTATAGCCATGATGAGATTTCTTACTGTTTTGTAGATCCTAGTATGCTGGTGACATACTTCTTGCTTTGAATGTTCTCAGTTGCAGCTGGTGGTCACTACATCAACTGTTTACAAGAGATTTTAGTGATTGGATTTACATTTGCTTTAACCCATCCATTATTAAAACCCACCCACACCCCAAACCCCAACTATTACAATTAAGCTTTAACTCGTGGTCCTTGATGTACCCCCTACCACTAAATTAAAACCTAAAGCCCATACTTGCCATATCATTGTCATTAACAATATATATATATATATATATACTGATAGCACACAATATCGTGCTGAGATATAAGGTGCCGAGATGGACATGATAACATTTAATGCTCACTTTGTATGCTCACCATGGTGTTCATGTACTACAACGTACCATAGCATCAAATGGACAAAGCGCCTTCCTCCTCATTCAGGTACCTTCCTAAGATGCATGGCCATTTAACCTGCCTAAGAGCTAAAGAGCCTCTTGCTACATTGGTTTTTGTTAGCGTTGCTATTCTTTTGTGGGAAAATGACTGTACTGCAGGCAACGGCATTAATATTTAATAGGAAAAACTCCCTGCTTGACTACAAATTGGGTCAAATGATTTCACTCAGTCAGCTTGGTGTTATTTTTATTGCCGTCTATGCCTCATTTCAGAGGAATGTTCCCTGCTGGAAGCCTCAGTAATTTTTAAAAAATCAACAATAACACATTTTCCATTTTTAAAGTGCTTATTTTTTCAAATTAAGAATACATTTTTATTTTGCATTAGTAGCAGATTAGGCTCAAATGTTCTTAAAGGGGACTTCCAGTGACAATGCCCTATGTCTGGGTTTTGTTCATAGTTCGGGGAAGAAAGTACCAAAAGTAGAGTTTCATCTTCTCAGTAACTGTTTTATCCACTAGGGAAGCTGTAGGTGTTACATGGAATTGCATCTCCTGATTCAAGCAAAATTATAAGGAAGATCCCTGGGCAATCCTAAAAGAAATTTGAAAAACAAAGTTGAGACTTTTATAGTCAGAATTCTGTGATTTAAAGTCTGAATTATCACAAGAGTCAAAGCCAGAATTCTAAGAATAAAAGTCAGAATTCTGGGCTTAAAAATCTGAATTCTGAGATTAAAAGTCTGAAATCTCAGAATAAATCTCAGAATTCTGATTTTAAATCTCAAAATTCTGTTTTTTTAATTTCAGAATTCTGGCTTTGAATCTTGGAATAATTCTGACTTTTAATCACAGAATTCCAACTTTTAATCACAGAATTCCAATTTTTAATCTCAGAATTCCAACGTCTAATCTCAGAATTCCAATTTCTAATCTCAGAATTCCAACTTTAAAATTCAGAATCTTGTTAAATAAATTTTAGGATGAGCCCTGATAGCAGCACCTACATTATATTTAGATTTTTCAAATTTTTTTAAATGGTGTCCTCTCATTTCTGCAGGTTCATCCATCATTGACCTTGAATTTCATTGTAAGAGAGGCTTCTTTGGTTGCAGGGTCACATGAAGCCCCGCCAGGGCACACTCACAGTATACCTGTATATATCCCAGGTGAATAGAAATAATGGAACCAGTCCCTGAAACACATGCATGATGGTGCTAGAAATGAAGGGTTATGTTAGTCCCAAGAAAGGAATCATGCTACTTTTTTTTTTTTTTTTTTTTACATTCAAGATTTGAAGTCCTCAGTGGAAGCCGAAGGCAAGGCCATTTACATGAAAGAATTGTGAGTGTTTAGTTTCATTGTGGCAAATAATCATTAAATGGCAAATGATCGATAGGGCAAGAGGGATTTATTTGTAATAAAAAAAAAAGTTTTAGTATTACTTTCGGATACATAATTTTAGGCCTTAAGATTAGGAAAACCCCCCAAATGGTATATATTTTTTAAAGGCAGACACCCTGGAGATTAAAATAGTGCTAGTTACATTTTTTATAACACACAATATGTGTGCAATGGTTTATCAATCACAAATTTTCAGTAAAAAATTCACTAAAGTTAATTTTAGGGCACGTAAAATGCAATATATTACCTGATTTTTTTGGTAATACAAAAGATGAGCTTGTGCCGAGTAAATAGATACCCAACATGTCAAGCATTAAAATTGCATATGGCCGTAAAATGACAACGAACCTCAGTACCTTTTATTTTTCATAGGTGACGCTTTAAAAGCCCCTACAGACAATCAGTTTAGAGCTAACCATGAATAATGGCCATTGAATTATTGCTCTCACTCCAGCGTGTGCGATTATATGTAACATGTATTATGCAGGCTACATTATTGTACGTATGAGCCCCAAATGTGTGTGTTTACATTCGTATGTACATATATTTAACGGCAAGACGGGCTCAAATTTTTTTGAGAGGGTTTTTAAGTGCTTGGGTGTACATTTATTTTGGACACCTTTTTTTCACTAAAACTTTATTTAGATCACATAAGGGACAAAAGTCTCTTATGTGACATACACTCTTTGTGGCAGGTTCTCTTTACCAAGACATCAGGGGTCTTTTAGACACATGACGGAAACCAGAAGTGATGTTTTACATGTCTCTTCTGGGTTCTTTAGAGCTAGGGGAAATTGGCAAACAGAATTTTGTTGGTTTCCCTCCACTTGATCCAGCGACACTTACCATGTGGGTCAGGATGCATGGTGGGGAGGATGAGAAAGGCTGACAGTTGGCTTGTAGAGGGTGTGTAAAACTCCCCGCTGCCACCAATGTATAACATACGGCAGTGGAAGTAAAAGGGTTAAAAAGCCCCATCTCTGGTAAGCAGTTAGGGGTGTGCAGTTGCACACGGCAGATGTTTGAATTTGACATCCATATGCATGAGGCCTTAATTAAAATATTGTGAAAAGCCACAGTGCATGGAGCTTTAGCTGCTTCAGCTAACATTTTAACAAAGAGGCGCATGGAATGTTGCAAAATTATTCTGGATAACAGCAATACAGATTTTTTGCCAAGTAATTACCTTGGGCCTCATTGTCTGCTTGTTTACCAAGTTTAAGTTCTGCTTCCGCAGTTGCCAAAGAATAGACTTCTAAATAATCCTAATGCCTCCCAAGAGTTTGTGTTCTAGATTGAGAAGCGAAATGTGTTAATACTGTATTTTCCGCTCTGCAAATTTAATATATTTTGCAAGCCATCCTTTAACAGACATTGCTATACATCTGGGGTTATTTAAAGAAGAACTCTGGTCTAATTAAACCACAGGATATTAATTTTAAAGGAAGAAATGCTGAAATTACAAAGAAAAGCAATAACGTTTGAACGGCGATTAGATATATTGGTGAATTTGGCTTAAAGTAGAATTCCAGGTTTTATATAAGCTTAAATAGTTTGTCTGGAGCAAGCTGGCCCCAATGAATTATTTCCATTACAGAACGATATGACTGTTGTGTGTGTGCTGTAATATAGTGTTGTAGCATTAGCTATATTCCAGGACCAGATGTAGCCTTTCTGACTGGTTGGGGTAGTATAAAAAGTGTGACACAGGTACAGGGAACCGGTATTCACTTCTGTACCATAAGTCACAACCTGGAAATAAAATTGACAGGTAGTGCAGAGGTGGAACAGGAGTGAACAGTATCACTATTATGTATGCCTCCTTATATCAAGTGTCCCCATTAGAGTCCCTTCTTACATCATTGGTCCTCATCAGGGTCCCTTTTTACATTAGGTATTCCCATCAGAGTGTCCTCTTGTATCAACTGTCTGCATCAGTAAATCCATACATACACTGTCCCCATCAAAGTCCCCCTTACATAAACTGTCCTCATCAGCGTGCCCCTGACATCAATTCTCCCTATCATAGCCATCCTTACATTTTTTGTCCCCATCAGAGTCCCCCTTACATCAAATGTGCCTATCAGATTACCCCTTCCACCAACTGTCCCCATCAGCGTACTTTTTACATCAACTTTTCCCATCGGAGTACCCCCTTACATCAACTGTCCCGATCAGAGAACCCCCTTACATCAACCCCCCCTTACATAAACTATCCTCATCAGCATGCCCCTGACTTCAATTGTCTCTATCATAGTCATCCTTACATTTTTTGTCCCCATCAGAGTTCCCCTTTACATCAACTTTCTCCGTCAGAGTGCTCCTTCCATCAAATGTCCCCATCAAAGTCCCCCTTACATCAAATGTTCCCATCAGATTACCCCTTCCACCAACTGTCCCCATCAGCGTACATTTTACATCAATTTTCCCCATCAGAGTACCGCCTTACATCAACTATCCCCAACAGAGTACCCTCTTACATCAACTGTCCCCTTTAGAATGCCCCTAACATCAACTGTCCCCCTTACATGAACTGTGCCCCTGACATCAATTGTCCCTATCATAGTCCTCCTTACATGTTACCATCAGAGTTCCCCTTTACATCAACTTTCCCCATCAGAGTGCTTCTTACATCAACTGTCCCCATCAAAGCCCCACTTACATTTTTTTTGTCCCCATCAGAGTCCCTCTTACATCAACTTTCCCCATCAGAGTACTCCTTACATCAACTTTCCCCATCAGAGTACTCCTTACATCATCTTTCCCCATCAGAGTGCCCCCTTATATCAACTGTCCCTATCAGAGTGCCCCTCAACTGTCCTCATCACAGTGCTCCTTACATCAATTGTCCTCATAACAGTTCCCCCTTACATCAACTCTCCCCATCAGACTGCTCCTCACATCAATTAACCCAATCAGAGTACCTCATGGATCAGTGGATGTACTCTTAAAGACTTAGGAGGCACAACTAAAATCTTGGGGGGGCACAGCCCACTCCAGCACCTCCCTAGATCCATGCCTGCTACATACAGTATGCTGCCGGAAGTAAATAAAAAGAGGCTGAGTGCTTCTCGCCATTCAGGAGAAGCCTAGTACTTTTATCGTTGAATGCAAGGCTCCCTCGGATTGGTCTAGGTGGAAATCATGATGTCAACCACCCCCCTCTCCTGAGAAGCACTCACACCGAATCTATTTACGGTAGTTCCAGCAGCAGACAAATAGTCGTCATCTACTTTAAAGAGTAAGTTTATATTTTGCCTTCCCTGGGATTGGGTGTTCCCAGCCAGGCTGGAATTGTAATGCAGGCCACCTTAGGTAATGACCACATATAATGCTGAGGCTTGATGATTGAAAGAACTGAAATCCAATGAATGAAAGGTGTGGGCCAAAGACATTCAGGCTTGGTAATAAAGGGCTAGACGATGCTGGATATCCTCCAGCCAGGAAATGATGTGGGCTTCATTTAACTTGCTGCAGTGTACTCTGTGAGAAACTCTCAGTGTGCAGTGCAATCAGGGCCAGATTAAGAGCATTATGGGCCTGGTGCTGAGGATTTTGGGGGGCCTTAAGGGCTGTGCATCGGCGTGTGTCCTGAGGTGAAAGAGCACAGTCGCAATGCTACCAAAGTCAGTCAAAATCAAATGCCAGGGTTCCATAAGGGCCATGCGTGGGTGTGCACCCTGAGGTGAAAGTAGGGTTGCCCCCTCATCCCTTTAAAACTGAACACATAATAATTACACAGGTTTTGTGGCTGATTAAGGTGGTAATTAAACTCACTTTGTGCCTTATCTGCATTAAATTAGCCACAGAACCTGTGTAAGTCATATGTGTTTGGGTTTAAAGGGATGAGGTGGCAACCCTAGGTAGAAGGGTGCAGCCACGCAAGCCTAACACTATGTCCCAGGCTTCCGTATGAGCCCTGCATTGGTGTGTGCAGTGAACCCCGAGGTGAGGTGGAATGGCGCAGCCCTAACACAAAACGACGGAAGCCAAATACCAGGCTTCCGTTAGGACTGGCCACCTGGCACCTGTTATTAATCCCATCACACTGCCAATGCGTTATGTGTGGAATGCAGGGCCAGGGTGGGTTGCTGTTAGAAATCATAGGGCCACGTATAGCCTACCTGAAACTTCACCCCCCCCCACCCCCGAAAATATGAAAACTATATTTTTACAAAAAAATACACTAAAATCATTACTAGTGGACACAAACATAACATAACCTACAAAATTCCTGCTAGATCTAAAAGATAAAATTGTATTGAGTTAATAAATAAAGTTCTGTGTGTAAATTAGGTTTTGGGGCTCATTCACAGAAGTGCTGAATCAGTGTTTTTTGTTTTTGTTTATTTTACTGTAAATGTGGCTATTGCTATGTTACAAAGTAACATAGTTAGTCAGGTTGAAAAAAGACACAAGTCCATCCAGTTCAACCACAAAAAAAAAAATAAAATAATATCATACAATCCAATATACCCAATTCTATACCGACAGTTGATCCAGAGGAAGGCGAAAAACCCCAGCAAAGCATGATCCAATTTGCTAAAACAGGGGGAAAAATCCCTTCCTGATCCCCCGAGAGGCAATCGGAGTTTCCCCGGATCAACTTTACCTATAAATATCAGTACCCAGTTATATTATGTACATTTAGGAAATAATCCAGGCCTTTCTTAAAGCAATGTACTGAGCTGGCCAGAACCACCTCTGGAGGGAGTCTATTCCACATTTTCACAGCTCTTACTGTGAAGAAACCTTTCCGTATTTGGAGATGAAATCTCTTTTCCTTTAG